>VWZP01001339.1:1139176-1418281 GCA_013396995.1 Dicaeum eximium | reverse complement strand
ACTGCCCCTCACGGCCCGGTACCGCTGCCCTGCGGAGCACACGGCCCGCACTGCCCCTCACGGCCCGGTACCGCTGCCCTGCGGAGCACACGGCCCGCACTGCCCCGCACGGCCCCTCACGGCCCCGCACCTGCGGCAGCGGCACGGATCCCGGCTCCCACACCCCAGCCCTCGGCCGCGGCCTGAACCCCGCGGGCGCCCGTGCTGCAGCTCGGCCCCTGGAAGCGCCTCACGAAGCTCTTTTTGCCCCCAGGTTGAGAAGTGCGTACACGTGAGCCGCAGAAACAGGCTTTGTTCAGGGAATCATGGGCTGGTTTGTGCTGGAAGAGACCTTACAGGTCACCTCGTTCCAAGCCTGGTGCCACGGGCAGGGATAGCTTCCACTGGAACAGGTTGCTCCAAGCTCCACGGAGCCTGGCCTTGGACACTTCCAGGGATGGGGCATCCGTGATTTCCCTGGACAATCTGAACCAGGGCCTCACCACCTTGAACCGCCCTAAAGAATTTTTCCCTGATAGCCAATCTAACCTGCACTCTTTCAGTTTGAAGCTGTTCCCCCTTGTCCTGTCACTACCCGTGCAGGTGTGTCAGAACAAGGGTTAGAGGTGGCACAAATTTTATCACGAATTCCCAAATTTTTGGAGACTCTTAGATACCGAGTCTGGATGTTTTGTTTTCACATATGGAAAGGATAATGTGGCAAAATTGCTTATGGTTCAGAGCAAACTCACTGCTGTTTCTAGTCCTGAGGTCTGTTTTACCCAACCAGACTTAGGAACAGAACAATCACATGGGGAGAACTGTTGAATGTAAAAATAGGGAAAAAAAAAAAAGAAATCAGAGAATGAGTATGAAAGAGGGGCATCACCAGTTTTTTGTTTGCAAAACACCAACACAAAATGAAACCAAAATATATCGTCTTTGTGGGTTTTCATATCCTTAGGCATTTGCAGTACTATCTGTGCCCATTGCACTGAGGAAAACCACACTGAACTTGTTTTTCCTGGTTATCTTTTATAGACTTCCTCCTACATGAGGACAGACCACAAGCTGGAAAACATGGAGTTCAGTTTTGACTGAGCCCTGGCACAGGTTCCCAGAGAGCTTGTGGAGTTCCCATTGTTGGAGGTAACTCAAAAGTATCTGGACATGGTCTTGGGCAACCCCTTGAGCTCCTGAGGCTTTTTCCAACCTCAGCCATTCTGTGACAGTGCCTGCAGAAACTTTTGGTTGTGCCCTGCAGAAATCTGTCTTAAACAGCCCATGAAAACATAAGGAATCTATACAGGTGTAGTTTAGCCAATGTAAGTATTTCACCGACAAGCTGTAAACTTCCCATACAGTAATGGCAGCTTTATTATTTTAGCAATTATAGAGTTTTGCAAATACTCCAGTTGAAGATTGGGGATTTAAATGGCAGTACTTTATGTTAACAATAAAGTATTGCCAGGCTCGTTTGTAATTACAGGCAAATATGAGTCTGCTACAAAGTATGGATGACAAATGAATTCTAGTAGCGAGTCTGCAAGGCAGATGAAATTCCAGCAAGGATTGTGTTGCTGATCAAACAATACCAGCTGCTGTAGCACTGCTGTCTCCTCTACCTCGTGTCACAGTGGGCTACAGGGAGCTGCAGAGAGATGACAGGACAGGCTGATGGCTGGAATTACTCCATGGACACTGTTAAAATTACGGGAAGGGCAATTTTGTCCTACTAAATTCAGTGGCCAGTGAGGGAATTGGGTAGACTGCTCCTGCCAGGATTGTATTCCCTCCACAGCTGAATTCTATTAGGGATGTGTAAGGTTGCTGTCAAGGGAAAAGAACTCAGAGCAATGGTGAAACTGGAAATAAGAGGAAACAAAGAGCAGCTCAGGACTCAAAAATCAGTTTGAGTTGGAAGGGGAGAGATCTTTTTGGGTACCAAGGACGCCTGGGTAATTTGTCCTAGTGAAAGAAAACCAAAAGGCTTAATGTGAAGGCAACTAGCACCACAGCTGGTTGGTTTTTGGGGAAAATGAGCACTCTAAACTTTGCAGTATTTGCAATATTTTACGTTTGAATGTTTAATTGCAGTGAAGACTATAAAGATTTTTGCATCAGCAGAAAAAAAAAAAAAAAAAGCTCTCAAATCCTTTCGGCAGGCTGTTCACAGTTCTCCAATGAAGGACATTTTCGGGAACAGATAAGGGTTGGGATGATAAATGCATGTTTACTGTAGGTCCCTTGCACACATGTTGAGCCAGAAGGCATTATAATGCTAAAGAATTAATAATGATCTCATACATTTTTTTCTTCTGCCTACAAGGAACAGTGTTAATTTCTGTCTTTAAAATCTATAAATAATCTGCACTGGTTAGCTGTGAAGCTGAGGAAAAATCCATTAAAGCAGCGAATGAAACACAAGTCACTTGTCACTCCTGTCTTTTGGACCTTTCCCATTTCTACTAATGGTTAGCCAACTGCTTTAGCACAGAGTTGAGCTTGAAGTTTAAAGGTGCAGAGCTATTTTACAGGTGTAGATTTTAACATTGTTAAGGGAATTACTGGAACCTCACCAGATTTAAATCCTCGAGCCAGTCCAACCTTTAAGAAACAGCACAGCCCTGCTGAGAAGTAAATTGTTGTACTTTCAAAATGCAAATGAAGCCTCAGCTTAGAAAGTAATCCTGTCACTCCAAGAGTGGAGAAACCACAAAGCGCAGTCCCAGCCCTTGTGGGACTCCTGATGGCTCTTTCTTGGAACACTACTTATATTTTGATGGTGTTGTTTTTCTTGAAAAGTAAAAAAAGCATTGAAGAAAAAGCGGATGTCTGCAGCTTTCGTGTGCACTCTTTGTTTTCACTTAAAGATACCAAATGAAAAGCTAATAGTTCCAATAAAAGTTATGCAGGTGCTAAATCTCTTTTCACATCAAAACATTCAAATTAGGCTCATCATTCACATTATTCCATATTTAGTACCAAATTCTCAAAGGACACCATATTGACTTTAAATCTGCTAAAGAAGAAATTCCCATTTTCTTTTACTGTTCCAGTGGAGATGCTTCACTACTCCCTGACTCTTCAGCAGTAACCATACATTGGACTACTCCTAGGAATCCCTACACACGGAATATGTGGTTTAGAAAACTGTTGTTTTCTTGTGGATTTATTTGTCCTCCAAGTAGTGCATTTCTCACACAATTGTTTTCAAGCTCATATAAATATACCTTGAAAGAAAGATATATTCACAGTTTTTTGGGCAACACTGTATTGATTGGAACAATGGCATTAAAAGTCATACAGAAGAACTCAGCTAACAGGCACAAGAACTCAAGACTGTTCAAAGGTTTTTGTATGTTCAGGCACACAATATAATCTGGCTAATTTTTATGAAGAATATGATCGGTAGAGTGGTCAGAAGATACCTCCATTCCATGGTTTGCAGTTTTTAGCTTACAATGAACTGCAAGATGAAGTAATTTCCATGCATATATGAATTTTCCTCTGAACAAAGTCATGTTCAGCTTCTAGGTGTTTTGAGAGCGAGGGTGGTTGGAAGGAGGATCCTATCCAGATGGAACAGGGTAAGCATTCCAGAGGGTTGTTCCTCTTTATATTTTAAAATAAATTTTAACTCTTGAGAGACTGTCATCGCACTGTGCTTTCAGCATCAAAGTGATTACTTATAAAAATACAAACAAACAAAAAAAAAGGTCCTGTTCCTGTGTGATCCTAGAAGATGGATAAGAAAATATATGTGTCCATATATAATTCCAAAGCACTCCATTACCAAGAGTAAGGGAACCTAGATTACGCAGATAAATTCTGAAGATTTAATATTTTGAAATCTATGGCCTTAAACCATCCTCAGTCCCAATTCCTCAGGGCTGTGGGTAATAGTCAATCATCTTTTACAGTAAACTCTCACACCCTCACAGAATATTCCTTTAAAGAAATGAAACCCAAGGAACACTTTATGGATCCATTGGCATAGGAGACACTTATTTCCCAGCTGGTGCATTCTGTAGCATGAAAAGGTAATGATTAAACCAAAGTGTCCACAGGAGAAGGCACTTTTCTCACTGTTAATTACTGGCTGGAGAAACCAAGGACCAAAGAAAAAGCCAGACAGTCATTAACTGCTGAAAATTCCTGACCTAAAGGTCATTATTACTATTATAAAATTGAAAAATGAAAAAGTAATTATTTTCTTTGGGTTTTTATATGTATTAAAAATATAAAATTCTGGTGTCGGTTGCTGTGGATACTGCTCTGTAAGGCACTTATCTTTCCCATTCTGGCAATGGATAGATCTGGGACTGGCAACCCTTCAGGAATGTGTGCCAGACTGTATTTTCTTCTTCCAAATTACAGGTTAAACGTGCCCACAGAAAGTCAACAGGACCCAGGAGACACTGCCAGTCAGCACCATCTCTCCTCAGTGAGAGCAGCAATTCCCCCACCCTTGCCCAGCCTTGTCTGGGAGCTGCAAGTGACTCTCAAACATTGTCGTGGCTTTCAGCTCCTACCCTCACGTACCCCATTCCAAATCTTGCTAAATGCCAGCTTTTGCACTCAGGTAAAATGCTGTTTTCTGTGTGATAAACTCCTTTCCTGTGAGGAGAGCAGGGAAGGCTCTGTGTGAGCTGACTTGTGCGTGGGCTCACCTGTGAAATGCGTCCTTCAGCTGCCATTGCCACCCTCTGCAAAAACTGCTCCAGAGACAATTCTGCTCTTGCAGCCCAAATGATCTTTATTGCTACTACCATCCACTGATGGCTTCACTCTATATATTTGCACTCTAACTGGAAATTTTATTTGAGATTTGCCCTTTCCTATTATAAACCAGGCTTTCCCCTGGCTTTTGACAGGTGTTTTACTAATAGGACTCTAAAAGTAGCTTTACATACATAGATTTTGCACCACCGCAAGAATTTGATTCCTTCTGTACTTCAGATGAAAAAGTGACTTTCTTTTGGCAAAGACTAAAGTCTTTTTGTAACCTTTGGGTTTCAGTGTAAAATACCATTACTAGACACTGTCTGTGATTATATTATGGTTTAGAGGATCCTCTAAGTAAAATGATATTAATGACCCTTTTTCGTAATATTTTCATTTTGGTTTTCTGTTTTCACATCTATACAGCACTGTTCTGTCTTGAACAAACATTTATGTCTCATACTGACAGGAAATATGATCCTGCAGCCCTTTTCTGCAGAGACCTATTCTGCTTGAGAGGTTCATGCAAGTAATGTAGGATAGGCACAGAAGGAAAGGAGGTCAGCTACTAAAAACGCAGGGTTGCATTTTTTTCCAAAAAGGTACCTCCACATACTCCCACTTTCCTTTAGAAATGTGATTTTAGCAAGAGTGTGGAGGCTTCAGAAATGGTTGTTGCTGTTTTGGAAGGTTCTGGACAATCAGCAGCTGCAGGAATTGGATTGAGTGAGGGCAGAATCAAAACTGCTTAAATAGATGTTTTCACAACGCAGTGCTTTTTAATTTATACTCCTGTCATATTCCTTCTAATCCCTTTCAAGGCTGGTTTATATTTCATTATAAAGTGAGTTTTTAGAAAATGTTCCCAAGACTTAGTGCTCACATCTCACTACTTCAGAAGGTAAAGTTTTCTACTTCTAATGGAAGTCACAATCAGAGATGGACCAGCTGCTCTTCTGAAGAACATCAACTAATGCAAGCACGTAAAATCCTGTTGTGGAAGGTGAAAGGGAGATAACAGAGCAGGAATAATCCTTGGAATATTTCAGGAAAGTGCCTTCCTCAGCTGTGTATTGTTAATAATCATGTTTAAATTAAAAGAACAGAAAATGAAAGCTGAAACTGCTGGCAAGTGAAAGTGCTCCCTGATCTAAAATCCTTCACTATGCTCTCTGAACCTCTCCACTCTAAGTAAAACCAGACATCTTTATAATTTATGAATTACAAATGAAGCTGGACCTGGTCTGCTCTAGTAGGTGAATTGAAAAAGAAAAACAAAAAAAACTCCCAACAACAACGCACAACAAGCAAATGTGAATTGGAAAGAGTTACTGTGACCCAGCTCCCAAAAATTCATACAAGGGGGTAACTGTGATAGACCCCTCCAAGAATTGTTCTAGTTTTTCAAAGCAGAGTAATTCCTTTTATCTCACACGGCATAGATGATTGGCATTCATCTTTGTCCCACTTACAAGGAAGGTGTTCCCTCAAAATAGAAAATGGCATAGGAAACTGATAATCCAAGAGGTGTTTGAAACCTCAAGGGTCTTCTTGCTTTGCTGGTATTTTCCACAAAAGCCCAAGCAACATCTATTGTTCAATAATATTTAACATTCAGGGGAATCAGGATCTTTTTTAAAGTGTGATCAGAAAAAAGGGCCCTTCCTAGGCTGTCCCAGAATTCCTCATAACAAAGAAAGCTTTGTTTCATAAAGAAATACCTTGCACTGGAATACCCTAGGGAAACCAGGGCTTGGTGTTTTTAAACAAAGACGGGAATGTTCGAGTTCGAGGTTCCCTTTAAGTACTCTTCTAACATGAATATTTTTAAGGATGCTCTATCAAGTTCATGCATGAAATGTCACCCAGCCGTTAGGATATTTCTATGCAAATACAGCTGTGAAAGTTAATAACTGAAATCTGCATTTTTTCCACATTTCCAGTGTATTAAGCAACTTCTCATTCTTTCCTGTTTCGTAACTCACATTAGCCTCTTGTATCACTAGAACAAAGCTCGGGTTATACTGCTTCCTGCTTGAATTCTCTGCAAACACCAAAGGTGGACATTTGAATAAGCAATTTAATGTATACATTTTTATTCAGTTCAGTATACTGATTTTCTCCTGGTAGGAATAAGAATTCTGCAAGACAACTGCAGAGAAACACACCATTCAGAATATGAATTGGAATATTCTTGCAACGCTTTTCAGTGAGGATGGTGTGATATTAAGATTAGAATCCTGCATATAATCAGATTTTGATGCTTGTACACATAGTCTGTTATTTCTTTTCCTTTACAAGGTTTGTATGCAAAAACACAGCAATCCAATATTTGGAACATGCACCGTCTGCAGATACTACACAGTCCAAACTGATGAAAATATAATGTCAAGGAAAATGAGAAAGTGTCTGGGGTACTGCGTCATACAAACTTTGCTAAATTCATCAGTAGTTCTGCTGTTCTGAAGACAGAAAATTTTGCAAAACCAGTCCTTCCAGAACAGCAAGAGCAAACAGGGCTCGTGTCCATCCCTTTATTGAATCTTGGACTATAGATTCACTCTTTGGGAGCTGTAACTATTTCTCTAATCTTTTAAATTCTCTGATATGATACACAGAGAATTTCTTCCAAATGGCCTATATTTTCCAAATTGCCTCTGTTATTATTTACCAGTACATATAAGAGGTAATAAAATAGAAAAGATAAGATAGGTGGGGATTTAATTAGAAGCAAAAAGGGGCACTATTGAGAATATATCACAGTATTCAGGGAACATAAATATAAAGCATACCTTCATCTTTTATCCAAAAATGCAAAAGAAAAGACCACAAAGCAAAGGAAGACTGAATTTTGTTTAAGTGCTAGAAGGAATCAGCAGTGCAGTAGCTCAAGATTCTGCTTCAATAGTTAACTGATTGGGAAGTAAGCTAATAATGCTTTGGATAAATTTTCACTAATGAGAAGTGATGAATTGACACATTTCTTAAGAAATAATGACAGTTCAGTAGAAACCCTTATCTGTCCAGCCTCTGATGTGGAGGCACTATTTAAAATCACAGAATCATGAAATCATTTAGGTTGGAAAAGGCCTTTAAGATCATCAATACCAGCCATTAACCCAGCACTAAACCATGTCCCTGAGCACCACATCTACATCTCCAAGGATGACGACTCTACCACTTCCCTTGGCAGCCAGTTCCAGGGCTTGACAACCCTTTCAGGGAAGCAATTTTTCCTAATATCCAATCTAAGCCTTCTCTGGTGCAGCTTGAGGCTGTTTTTTCTTGTCCTATTGACTGTTACTCCGGAGGAGTGACCAACCCCCACCTGGCTACAAGCTCCTTTATGGTAGTTTTAGAGATTGTTAAGGTGACCCCTGATCCCCCTGTTCTCCAGGCTGAGCCCCCCCAGCTCCCTCAGCTGCTCCTCCCCAGAGCTGTGCTCCAGACCCTGCCCCAGCTCCGTTCCCTTCCCTGGACTCGCTCCAGCCCCTCAGTGCCAGCCTTGTCACCAGGGGCCAGAACGGGGCACAGCCCTCGAGGTGTGGCCTCACAGTGCCCAGTGCAGGGGGACAGTCACTGCCCTGCTCCTGCTGCCACACCATTGCTGCTGCCAGCCAGGTGCCATTGGCCTTTCTGCCCACCTGGGCACTGCTGCCTCCTGTTCAGCCCCTGTTGACCAGCACCCCAAGGGCATTTTCACAGTCTCTCCAAAACTCACTAAAATCACTCCTGACAGCTCTCATGGGATTAGTTTGTTTTGGGTTTTTTTGACTCTGTTAACTAAAAGAACAAGGATAGTAGCTGTTCTTGCCCTGACATCACGTAGCAAAATGAACTCAAAGAGAGGTTGAACCTAGCAAGGACTCCGGTGGACCTCAGATATCTATATGCAGCTTTACAATCCAAGAAAACCCACGGAGTTATTGCTTACCCTGCAGGGCTGTCTCAGTACAAGATCTCAAATACCATCTGTGCTCAGTGTGGAAGCTGCCAAAACCCCATCCACAGAAACCATGGAGCACAGAGTGTTGTAACTCCCATCTTGCTCTGGAGCTAAGATTGAAAAAAGACACCTCCATCCTCTTCCTTTAACGGCCTGAAATTCTCACCCCTGGTAGGTGCAGATACAAAGTTCCTTTCCAAAGCAGGCCAAGGGAGATTTCTTTCAAAATCCACCAACAAGACCAGGAGATCACCACAGTGATGTCTCCCATTTTTAATTGATAAGCTCCTTGCTGAGACCCTTGCCTGGCAAGTGAGATGCCTGGCTTTGGTTCCCCCATCTGCCTGAAGGGGTTCAGCCCTCCCACTCTGCACCTCCACTTGTAAAATCCTTTTCTTCACCTAAACACACATAATTTCCTCTAGTCAAAACCCCAGGAGAGGGATGCATCTCTCTCCCAGTGTCCTGCTCAATGCATTACACTCCAGATGAGTTCTTACTGATCACTTGTAAAGGTAAAAGCACAGCAAGTGACTGAGCTACTGCAGGGTCATGCATTTCTTCTACTGAGAGCAAACTACTTTGAATTTGCCCATGTTCATAGAATCATAAGATGGTTTGTGTTGGAAGGGACCTTAAAGATTATCTAAAATCACCTCCTTTGACCTACTGACTGCACTGCCCTTGATAGGTTTGGCTTTCTGGGCTGCAGGCACACATTGACCTTCTCATTAACCAACATCCTCAAGTCCTTCTCCTCAGGGCTGCTCGTAATCCATTCTCTGCCCAGCCTGTATTTATGCCTTGGATTGCCTCAACCCATGTGCAGAACCTTATTTTAAGAGCTCATCTATAAGAACAGTCACTGTAAATCAGCAAATTTGTTATTCCTCAGTAATTTCTTTAGGGGTCTGTATTCTAGAGAGAAAAGTATTGCTGAAGTGGGAAGTAAAAAATGTAAGTGGCAAATAGATTTTCTCTTAAATACTCAAATAGCTCCAAGATTATGTTTTCTCTGAAAAATATACTCAGTGAGTGTATTTGGTGCTCTTGCAGCACATGACATGTTTTAGCTTCTTTGGGGATTTAGTTTTTTATACCTTCAGATTTTAAGGCAAATGGAAGTGGGAAAAAAATGTTTACATATGAATGCCTTGCTTTAATTGTTTTACATTTTGGGGCTTATTTGATTGTGGTCCTTTCTCAAATAGCAAGACCAATATAAATGCCATGCTTAGGAAGACTAAGAAGGAAACTAGAATTCCCTCTGTCTTAAAATTTTGCCTAAAATGGCAGCTAAGTCTTTGAGATGCTATTTAATTAACATCAGTGGAAGACTGTCAGTAATCAGTACTGCTGAGTGGTTTATTTACTTGGAAAAATATGGGTTTCAGTGTGTAACTTTCATCTTTTAAGTTTAGAAGTTTTGGTACCAGCGATATAATTTGCAAAGTTATCTCTAGGCAATTAAAATATATTCTCTCATTTAACCTTTGGATGATGTATAAATATGTATAGACACTCCTACAAGGCAATTTGTCTGCCAATCTGGAAAATGCTAACGCTGTAGTCAATAAGTCAACAGTCTGCAATGTTAAATTATGAAATCAGAAAGAAGTGCAGTTCGCATTCAATCCAGATATAAAGATCCTAAGGATTTCCAATTTTCTGTGTGGGACAATAAATTTCAAAGACGACTGTATTCTGCCCCAATAATCACGATCTGCACAGCGTGTTCAGGTATTGTTGGAGAGATTAAAACCACAAAAACAGAACAGAACAGCTCAGCATCAGATAATCACAAGCAATTCTGTGTCAGCAACAGACAGCTGGAGACATATGCCAACAATATTGTAAAAGTGGGAAAATGGAGATTTCGTGACAGCAAGGACGTGGGTTTCATACATTAAGCTAAATTTCAACCCAAAACATTGAAATCCGTGTTCACAAGTAACAGCTCTCTGTCACAGTGTTCAGAAAGTCTACTATTTAGCATAAAAACTATGTAAAGCAAAATTAGGCAGAAGAAGGTATTTGTTTCTCTAATATTTTGCATGTTGAGCACCTATTTGATTTCAGTGTTATCATGGACAAAGAGATCAGAATATTTTTTTTGCCAGATCAGTTGGAAGAGCTGTCCAGTGATGGACCAGACTAATGATTTGTGAGAATCTTGTGTGAAAAAGCTGTTAGATGGAATTTTATCTACAAATATTTGTCTAAAGATTTTTGCTTCCAACTACATTTTAAAAGAAAATTAACAAATCTTGACCTAGCTTGAGTTATTCTGTTTTTCCCTTTCCCTTGAGTTTGAAGTGTCCCTCTTCTTCCCTGATACTCATTCCCATCTGTCCCCACTTTTGTCTTTCACTTTTTAAAATTAAACATCTACTTAGAAGTAAGTCCAAGAATAAAGGCTGAAAAAATCCTATTATATTTATTGCTGTGAAGCAGAAGAGAGTGCAGGGAAAGTACTTAGACTTGTGAGGCAAAAAATAATCTACCTTTCCACTGCTTTCTCTCAGAGTTTCCCTTACAGACCCATAAAATCCTTTTCTTTCTTTTTTCTGTAGGTGACCATGTAAAAATCAAGATTAAAAAATTCAAGGCTCTGAACCCAAAAACCCCACATTTCCTATATTCACAAACTGTTCTCAGAAAACCCTTTGTATGTTGGATTTCATGTAAGACAAGGAAATGGCTTGAAAATATTCATGAGGAAGTAAAAACTGTTCTGATGAGTTCACTTCCCCTGCACATGAAGAGCAGTTCTAAAGTGATGTTTTATAGAGCTGGCTGGGCCTGAACATTTTCTGATTTTACCGTTGAAGCCCCGCCTTTGCATCTCAAGAGTTTTGTCCTGGGATCTCGCCACGATTCCTGAAGCTGTGACTCTCAGGGAGGGTAATGGAGACAAGTGACTTGTGGGGAAACTCAGGCCCAGGTCCCCAGGGTGTTTGTGTTTTGGGACGCGGAGCCTAGCGCGGATTGAGGAGCAATGTAGCGCTTGAGGCGCCGCTGAAGGGGTTTGAAAAACCAACGCAATAAGAGGTGTCAGCAGGGAATGGCAGATTGATTGCAACAACTAATGCCAAAAAGTTCTGAAAGGAAGGAAAATGTAGTCTGAGTAAAGGAAATAAAGAAGAAAGGAGGGAAAGGATAGTAAGAGCTTGCACGCCTGTGGCAGCTGGCCTGCAGATCGATGTGCATCGGGGACAATTAATCGAGCAATTCCTATGACTGGGATTTTACATTGGTGTGTAAACCTTGATGATGCTGTTCAGTCCAGATCAGCAGGCTGGATTGACAAGGTCTACCCTAAAAATCAACTTCACTAAAACTTGAGTGGCTTCATCTTTTGGATCAATGGAAGGCCAGCACCTCCAGATTAGAGAGTGCCCATCAGTTTAGGGGTAGGAAGGACCATTCTCTCCTGAAGTGATTATTGGTTGCTCAAATATGTAACACATGGTGTTGGTGTGGCTGAAGCAATATAGGGTAAGTTTTAACCTACACCTTCTCCTTCCCCCCCAGATTAATTACCTCAGTTTGTGTGGTAGCTTTTTTAAACGCACAAGAACAGAAACTCTTAACTTTGGGATGTAGTGAACCACTCTGAACCACAAACCTGTGTGAACAGAGGCCCAAAGCCAGCATACCTAATCCTGAGAGGCTCACAGAGGTACAAAGATGATATTCCAACCCCACAGAGCTCATGCACAGCACCCATCTGCTGTCACAGCAGGATGTGGCTGCAACAATCCTACATCTGATGATTAAAACCTGCTTTAACTCGTGTTTGGGGTCACTACCATGCAAAATGCATTCCAGCAGCCTCCATGCTCCTCTCCAGCTGGAGAACAGCCCATCAGATCAGTACTGCTGGAGGAAAACTAAAGCCACCTCACAGTCTCATCTTACCCAGGCCAGAACACTGACTGCTGCAAAAAACATGAATCAGGAGTAAAACAGAGCACTGAATACATTAATCAAAATGATCACCGTTGCAAGATCTGCTAAGAACAAAGAAAACAAATCCAAGGGAAGTTAACACTAGAAACCATTTGCAAGGCTGCACAAGTCAGCTAATGAAATAACTGTCAATTGTAGACACAAACCTTTTGTGCTTTCACACAATTTAAATATAAAGTAATTTGCATTCAGGTATCCAAGTCTCCCTGAAAAAAAGATTAACAATAGGATTCGCTTTCTTTCTACAACCTTTTTCCTCCCCCCCTTCCCCCCAGGGGTGGCTCTGATAAGGTCACCTTATTAATGCAGATCTCTGTTTTTCAGAAAGCAGCCAGGAGTTTAACTGTTTCACTGTGAAATGATCTATGAGATGAGAACAGTCCATTTTTTATCCTTGATTGATCATTTCAGCATATATAACAGCAAATCCTAAGGGATACCACTCAAATCCCTGCCTCAGAATGACCTAGAGACTCAGCTCTAAAAAGTGTTGCGCTCCACTACACAATCCTTCAGCTTTTTTTCTTAACTTCACATTTTCCACTGAACATAATAAAGTTGCCTTTCATCATTACAGTTCTCTGTAGGAAAAAAAAAATCTCATAAATAAGTAAAAAGTTTTAACGACTGAGAATTGGGTGCCACTACAGCCTGCTGAGGAACTGAGCCATCAAGCAGTTAATGCCTTTTCGCTAGACACAAAGGCAGGAGCAGGTCTATGATCTCAATTCAGGTGTCACGGCTTCTCATTTCCTTCCCTGGCCAACAGACACCTGTTTCCCTGCTCTTAATAGCCTGTGATGGGAACTGCCTCGTGCCAAAATCACAGGCTCTGGCTCCTATATGATGAGTTGAAAATAAAGCAATTGCCCTTTGTTTTTTTTAGTTATTTACTGTGTCTAAGCTTTATCTCAATTCCATTGTTGGGTTATTCTTCTCCATTCTGTGTGCTTCCAGCCAACTAATCTTCATTTTGCTTTTTTTGATGACTTTATGCTGACATATACAGAGACCTTAAATAAATCATTACGATTACAAATAGCAATGGCTGGATCACAAAGGATTCTGGAACACTTGTGATGGTAAATTAGCAGGCAGGCAAACCTACAGCTGCCAGCAGCTGATGTAATATTTTAGAGAATTGTTTTCCAGATTGCGCAAGGGAGAATTGTTGTCCTTTGAGCTTCGTTCTCGGTTTCTTTCAATCTGTCAAATGTGATGCTCACGCAAAGTTCACAGAGAAACAGCTTATAAATCCCAAACATCATACACACAGACTGGGGAAAATGCAAGCCTGAGACCCAAGCTAGAATTTAGGAGAAAAAACTCCACAGAGATATGTGTCTATTGCTAACAGCACCCCTGAACAGATAGACATTATATCCACAGAAACAGCTACCACATCAGGGAACATCTGAACAAATTTCCTCCTTTTTTCCTTCTATCTTTTCTTCATAAACATCAAACTCCAACAGGCTATTGTATTATAATAGTGCAGCCTGTAAATTCCTGTAATCAACTGATGGAGCAACATTAATTATGGAGGCCACATGCATCTTTACATCCCTTTATAAAATGCTGACACATTCCCCATCTAAAAGGGATTACAATCACAGAGGATGCTGCAAATGCCTACTATTGAATGTAGCATTTGCTATCATGAGTAAGCCCACTGAAGCTACCAGAAACTCACATGGCCAGACAAAAAGCTCTGATTCACATATATGACTAACAAAGGTGTTCAGACCACAACATTTTCTGTCTGACTATGCTTTTGCAGACTGAGATTTAAGGGTTGATGCTTTCAGACTTGAGAATCAGTCCAGGACAGCAGGCTGGCTGTGAGATGACGCAGGTAAGGGGTGCAAGAACAGGTGGTGGGTGCCCTCAGAAATAAGCTTAAAGAAGGAAGACGAAATTTGGGAAGCTGTGTCAGGAAAACATCAGGTATTTATGTTGTAATGATGATGAAGTTGAGATGGGAGGGGTCCATGACGTAGCAGGGATACAGGAGATAATAGCAGAGATGTACTAAAGACAAGATTTGGATTAGGTGGGATTTAGCCAGCAGGGACAGACGGCTCAGCGCTAATATCGAAAAGATGGGGAAGCAATAAAAGGATTCAAAGAGCAAGAGGCTTAGTTGTGAGCAGCAGGAGGAGCGATTCGCAGCCAATCCATTGCACTCTGGTAGTAGCTGTTGCTCAGAGGCAGCATACAGAAGGTGGTATCCACAAAAAAGTCTCATAAAACTCCCTGATTACAGCAAAGAGTCGGGTTCCCCAGCTTGTGCCTGTTTGGCAGGTGACTCTGTGGAGTGAGTCACGCAATGAAGCAGCTCTACAAACACCAAGTGAAAGTAGCTCGTGCAGAGAGCACCCTGAGATGGAATGCCCTTGAATTGAAAGGAATATGCTGTTGCTTGGCACAACATGTAACTGCCTTTCACTTGTCTCATTTGTAGAGAGTGATTTTAGTCTTTGGCAGCGATGAGTGGCACATGTTGGAGGTGTTTTGCCTAAGGTGTGCTATTTCATTAGCTGAATGTTGCTTAACAAAGTCTCATCATTTCAGAAGGCACACTGTAATGAATTATTTGCAGGTTATCACTGATGGATACATAAAATCCACTGAAAGCATCAACTGTCACTCAGCAATAGCATGGCCTGAATATTTATTACCTTTTATTTACTTTATGTCTATTCTATATCATGGACAGGTAAGAATTCTAAGACACATTAAAAATCATTTCCGCTGATAAACATCCACAATGTTAAAATCAATCTCTCTTCATCCCCACCCAAAACAAAGCAATTCTCTCTCCTCCTGTGCCGCTGTATTAGCAAAGGCCTGAGTTTAGGGACAATTCTTGCTACAGTGCCTGGTGTTGGCCAACTCATATTCCCCCACATGCAATAAAAATCCCCCTAAAAAATCACCATTAGCATGCAACGATCCAGGGACAGAAAGCAAGAAAGCAAGATTAGTGTAACAATGATTAGCTTTAGTGTAGAGCATTATAAGGTCAAATTTCTGGTTGCTGGTCTGGGTGACTATTTTTACAGCAGAGTGTAACTGAGAAAGGGGCTGCTGACTATTCTCAGGTTTGTGTTAAGGCTCTTGGTATGCCCAGTGGGAATGAAAGCTTTCCCAACAGTGAGACACCACACGGGGCTGGCTGTGCCTTAGTTTTCCATAAGAAATTCCTGCCTGTTGAGTATTAAAGATATACATTCAATCACAGACTATATAAATACTGGCAGCATTATTCTTAAAATCTCATACTGCCCAAAGTGACTTGTAAAAGGGTGTTAGTACTTGAGAGATGGAGGTCTTTGGAATTACACAGTCCACGTACAGCAACTTTGGGATGACATACCAAAGAGAAGAATGTCTGGCAAAGATGTAAAACAACAAAGAGAAGAATATTTTAAAATTTCTTCAAAATACAACTTGGAGCCACAAACATGTCCCTTTTAAGATAAGGAATGAACACTTATCTTCTATTTTGCTTTTTAAAGAATAAACCAAGTGAGAAAGGGATTGAGATCTCCAGGTAGTTCAGAATAATTGTAGCACTGCAGCTGAAGGGTTATCACTCTTCACTTTGGAGCAACATCAACTTCCATGAACAGGGAAGGTACAAACCCAGGACTGGCAATAGGTCAGAACACAGCAAGGCTACAATGGGGAATGCTCACACCAAATCTGGATTATGAAGTATAAACCCCTCCTGCAGAGACAAGGGAGGTGGAATAGCTGCACCTTTTCTAATAAAACACATCATCTGATTCACATTTCTATCATCAGATTGTTTTTGGTTTTGTTTCTAATTTGCATGAAATATCCTGAGTTGAGCCTGGATTTCACTGAAGTAAACAGACTAATTTTTTTAATGACCTTCACCTGCTGCTTATATACTGGTCTCTTAGGTCCAAAAGGGATTTGAGGATAAAGGAAAATATAAAACCAAACCAAATCAAAAGAACAAGCCTAAACTGGATTAAAATAAATAAGCCTATATATACTGTCTTCAATTATTGACAACTCTTTGGATTATTACTTCTGAATTGAAGCTGACATGCCCTCATGTGATGCACTAAAGCAATTTAAATTTTCTGGTACAGAAATTTAAGGGCTCAACTCCCTCCTTAACATAAAACTAGAGTGTTTTGATTGTTGGAACTCGGGCAATTAGTAATGATACATTTGCTGACAGGTCTTGAGCAGGAACGATCACAAACACTGTGCACTCGGTACAAGATTTATTTGTCAGAGTGCATGCTTTTTAAATCTGAGTAAAAATGGATTTTGTAAACTGATTGAGATTAATTAAAGGTATAACTCAGGGAAGGAAAAAAATGACTCACTGCACATTTATTTTCAGATCATTTTTCACTGGAAAGTTTGCAGGTCTAACGAGCAGAAGCTACTGACACAGTGTGCAAATGGTTCTGCTTTCACATCACAGAGAGGGATTTTTTTCTCATTTTTCTTTCCTTGGCTTGTCTGAAAGCCAGGTGTCCAGTCTGTGAGGTTCCTGCCAAGGCACCAGGGAAAAATATATATTTCTGAGCAGCATATTTCTTACCTACTTCAGGAAAAAGTAAGAGTATGATTCTGGAAGGTCTGGGAAAATACTCTCTGTATGAAATTTCTCAGCAGTCAGGAAGCAAATATAGAAGAGCTTAAAATATAAATTTGCTCATGTATTTTTTTAATACTTGAGTCTATAAACACCAAAGAAGGAAAAGGAAGTAATGTAAATTATAAAGGCTTCAGCAAGTGGTCGAAGGCTGCAGTGTCCCAGTGCAAGCCTATGGCTTTAGCCACTTCCCCAAAAGGCTTTTTGAACAACTGCAGCTTTTATTGTAATTTAAAACGAAACAAAAAAACCCCACTGAACCCCAATATATTTGTATTTCAGACGTTTCAGCTACTGTAAATTGATACCCCAGGAAGGGGCTGAAGTGACCCCCATGCAGTTCTGTCCCATATCACTGTTCCAGGACAGCCTGGTGCAGCTGCTGAGCAGGGCCCAACCCTTGCATCCCTTATCCAAAACCCTGCTTTTTCCCTGGAGAAGCTGGGGAACAGCTCTCCTAGCACACACCTTCCACACAGGTGGTCAGGACCCCTCAGCCCCAGAAGCAATAGTGTCATAACATCTCACAGCAGCAGCAGCAGCCTGATTTTTTATTGCAAGCAAGAGCAAACGTTCCACCCCCTTCCTGGAAGGAACATTTTCTGTGGGACAACACAGGGAAGTTCAGCGAGGTAACTTGGAGGGGTGAAAGGCAGGACATGGTCCCTGGGAGAGATGCAGTGGGAAGTGAGTACCCAAACAGACAAAACATGACTGGTTCTCTTATTATCCAGTGTGAAACCCAGCAGAGATTTCAGGGCTTAACACGATACTGTGAAACATCAAAATTATCAGTTGTGCTCAGACCTAAGGACAAAATATTATTTGTCAAAATATTGGGCAAAACTTCAACGTAAGAATGGGCATCCAGAAACAAAAGGACATCTGTGATGTTACTCCAAAAATTCTTTCAGATATTTTTACTCAGTGTTTCAAAGAGCTGTTAACAGAGAGACGTCTCAAAGTCTGCACCATTTCCACCCATGCCACTGCCCCTGCTCAAATGGGCAAGTCCTCAAAGCAACACGTTTGAACAACAGAAATGGATGGAAAGTGAAAAGAAAGTTCAGAGGCCGGAGCTGCTGCCCATGCTTGGTGATTCTGGTGCCGCTCTCCGGGGAGCATCTGCAGAGAGGGACTCTTGCTACCTTCCAGCCAGGCCAGAAAGGATAATCTATCTGAGTGCCTGTGAAAATCACATAATCCTTTTCCATCAGGATTAATATCCAATGTCACACTAGTCTGATACATACAGGATGAAGTCTGACACTTGTTGTTACAAAGGTCACTCAAGGAAACAATCTCTGCCGTCCCCAAAGCAGAGCCCATAAGTGACAAATCTCCATTCCCCCTCTGTGTGTGTTAAAGAGGCAATCTTAATCATCACTGTTTTTATTTATTCCTGGGAACAATTTCCACCTGGTGAGCCTGGAGCCTGCATCTGGGTAGTTTTGTTCCAGCTGCAGCAATAGTTTAATCGGAATAAAGCTAAAGGCAGCATCCCTCCTTCCCTGTGCGGTTCAGCTGCTGCCTGTCCCCCTGCAGAGATACCTGTTGTGATTCTTGCAGGAGAAAAATGACCCATTTTCAGGTACACACAAAGAAGCATTACAAAATAAACCAAACTGCTGCCTGTACTTCATCACAAGTTACAGCAACCTCATCACCTGCAGAAAATGTGTTATTACATATATGAGACAGATCATAACTGGAAGTTGGAGGCTCAATAGTCATAAATTCAGGCACAAGCAGTAAGGAAATGTATTTTTCCTCGTTCATTTTTAGCCAACAGTATGTGAACAGCAGTTTGAAAAGCTGGTGAAGCAGGGAGGCTTGGAACAACTACAGCACATTCAATCGACATAAGGACGGGATCAGGTCCTGTTATGTATTCATCTTATTCTACCTTGTTAAAATCTAATCCAACTTGCACCATCTTCAAGACCTGGAGCAGGCCCAGAAGAGCAAATCAAGCTTTCCTCGATGGCATAGAGCAGGCAGGTCCTGCCTTTTGGGATTATTAAAAGATCCCATTTTACATCTTAACCCTGCAGGCAGGAACAAGTCTGGAAGTCACCTTACATGAGGAAATGAAGGAAGGTGTTACATCATTAAAAGCCAGGCTAGTATTTCTAAGTGGAGGCACACACATTAACTAATTGAATTACTATCTTCTTATCTTGGGGAGCCAAGCTGCTGTTACTCCAGATTAAAATGCAAATGTTCACCATCTTTCAAACAGTAATGTAAATTTGAAGTTGGGGACTAACCTTTCTGTAAGCTTTAAGTGCTCTCTGTGCTCTCCAGGCTTGCAAACAGACAGTGTTATTCTGATTGCTCACACTGCTGAACCCAGAATATCTATCCATACTGGTATTTTGCCAACTTTTGCCATCTTCAGCCTCAACGTTTTGTAATTTTTCATAACAGTTCAATACCTCATAAACAATGTACCTTAGGAAATAATAGGTATACATGCATCTTACTGATAGTATAGGCATCAGCTTACTAACAGCCTTTCATAGAGACCAAACAATTCATAATAAATTACAGAATTAGGAAATAAGTTATCCAGACTGAGTGTCCTGTTCCTCCCCCTTCATCATTTTCAGTGATTCTTTCACTGGTATTGACTTGAAAATACCACAAAAAAAAAAATATTGTAGGACAGGATTAAAATTCAGAATGAGCATGACAAATTGAAGAAAGGGCCTGATGAAAAAATGGTGACAGATCAATAAGGACAAGGTTATACATAAGGAATACCTAACTGAACAAATAGCTCAGTATTCTAACTGAGTTGAAAGACAACCTGAGAGATTTTGCAAGAAACTGTGACATACCTTAAATCAGAAACTCAACCCAAGTCAACAGCATCAGACTTTATAAATGAGGCAAATATGAAATATAGGATTTGATCTGTTCAGCGGGAGATTGTGGTGCAGGGAGTCTTGGGCAGAGCAAGGACTTGGACAGAGGTGACACCTGGGAAATGGCTGGAAGGAGTGAGGTTGTTTGGTCTTAAAAAAAGCAAACTTCAGGTATTTGAAAGTCTGCTGTGGAAAAGGGAAGGAATGATTTATTCTGTATCGTGGAAGGGGTAGAAGCAATGGGCATTTTAGTTCAGCAGGGTCGGTTTAGTTCAGACATCATCAGACTGCTCTGACCTGAGCCTGCGGGCTGGGGACGGGGAGTCTCTGTCCTTCAAGGTTACAGAAACATCCCCCAAGCATGGAGTGTGTTTCCTTGGCTGAGGTTGGGCCATATGACACTCCAGGAATCTCCTGGGACAGCTGTCCAAGATTTTGTGGCTTGATCTCTGGTTAGGATAACGTAAGGGTGCTAACCCAAAGGAAACAACTTCCAGTTGCACTCTTGGTGCAGAATTCCAGAATTACACTGTGTATTCCTGAGCCCAGACACCTGGTGTTTGAGGGAAGACCAAAAGTATGACAGAGAGATGTTTGCTCCTGCATTGTGCCTGCAGCAAACCCAAAACCATCGCTGTGCCACGTGGCCCTGCACATCCTGCAGCATGGGGGGGGGGTCTTGTCACATCACCATGGGGCAGGGGAGTTAAACTGGCTCCTCTGGACACTGGGCACTTCAGGGCTGTTCAGCAATGTGGTCACACCAGTCACAGCCTGGAAATGCATCCCAGGCTTGCTCCCCTGGGAAGTGCAGGTGTTCCTCATGAAAGACAGGCTACTTCAGCGGGAGCACGTGGACTGAAACAATAAATTGCTGTCAGATGTGTCAACTGTGCCTTTTATTTAGTCAACAACTATCCAACTCAATATGTTTGCTGTGAAGGAGGAAGAGAAAAGCTGGCAAAACCAAGATGAACTCTGAAGGGGAAAAAAAAAAAGAACCTTTTTAATTTTTTTTTTTTTTGTGACCCATATTTTTAAGCATTTATTCACATTGACTTTTTAAGGGAGAGAAATACACATAATTTGCACTTTGGGATAAGTTGAAGGTGTCCATGCAATTTCATGGATGGCAGAATACCAATTTTGCTTAAATGATAGAGTCCCACCACATGTCTCTTACTTAAATGACCTGAAAATAAGAGATATGAAGGCATAAGCAAGAACAGAAAATGAACCTAAATATATAAAACTAGTGCATTGTGTGATATTTCTTGGTGTGCATTTCACTGTGAATACCAAGCCCACTCTTGGCCATTGTTACCCCTCTTTGGAGTGGTCATCCCCATCACAAGCAGCCCAGAGTTCTGCTGGGTGTGTACAAACCAGCCAAACACTTGGGGAAAACTCCCGACTCACTAACAAAGCCAGGAGATGAAATTTTTGTTCATAAAACCCACACCATGTTGGAAGAGCAATATAGCCCTTCTGTGGGACCCATGGTACAACAAAAGCAGCAAAAGCTGGATGCCATCCAGGATTCCCATAGCATTTGAAACATTGGCATTGCAAGAATTTTATTTCTGAGTTGCAACAAACAAATGAGGAAAAAAAAAATTAAAGACATTAAAAATGAGGTGTCCTGAAGACAATAATACCAGATTTTTGTTTTCAAAAACTGAAATATTTAGGTCTTAGATCATAAAAATATATTTCAAACTTAGCATCATTCCACATTTTCTCTCAACTTCATCAAGTCAACTTTGGCTTCATATACTTTAACTCCTCTTCCCCTATTTATTTGCTTTGATTTTTCTACAGTTTCCTGAGATTCTGCTCTGTCCTCCCTCACTTTTCCTATTTCTCAGAGGAACAGATGGTAGAAAGTCTTAAAACATTTTGCTCTCTATCTTTCCCAGTAACTACTCTGAAATCAACTGTCCATCTGAAATGCCAGAAATCCTTCAACATCAATGGTCTTTGCTTCGAGTTTACTCAGGTATTGTCTTCTCTGAGCTTGTAGTCTCACACCTCCCTGAAAATAAAAAGCCTCTCCTGGCTATTGGGTAACTCCTGACTTCTGAATGAAGTTCCAAATCAAACTGGGATGTTTGAGTCCCAGCACCCACTGTGCTGCTCTAATCCAGGAGGTCCCTGTCTTCTCAGACTTTCCAGGCACATCTGTCCATCAGATCCTTGCCAGCCCTTAATCTGAGCACTCTTCATGCAAACACACATCCTTCATGCAAATAACTTCTTAAAAATACTTTTCCAAGAAAGCACATCAGTGTAAGTCCAGAGAAAAAAATGACAGAGGCAAACATGTTTTGAAAATTCAGAGTGAGTGAACCTCCTCTGCTTGGAAATTTAATCATCATGAAATTCTCTGGCATTGTGTATCTTTATTTATTACACCCATGTAGGATCTATTCCTGTTTCCACTCACCTCAGTGGCATCTGGGTGGGTTATGAGATCTTAACTTCCACTGAGAAGAAAGCAAATGTTCACTTAGCATCAGGCAAAGTGGCAGAGCACGAGTGTTACCCATAACTCTGTCAGTAGGTGACTTGTTCCACCTGTGCAGGGCGTCATTCTGTGGTGTGGCAAGTGGAATCCCATTTTCAGATTGGATCATTTCATACACAACACCTTTCTGAATGCCCAGGGGGCCAAAACTGAGTTCTGGCTGAGGGACAGGTAAGACATGAAAGGTGGTGCCTCACTCCCCAGCCAGGAGATTGCAGTCAGCAGCTCTCAGAAATGACTCAGTGGCTCATTTCTTCCTGCACATTCTTTATGCACTGTATAAGTGTTTAATAAAAGCTTTACAGTAGCGCTTTTATTTTGCCTAATTCTTTTTAATTTTCCTACGCTTTAATTAGCTGCATTTAATTCACACAAAATAAAGTATTAGGTTTGTGCTTTCCTTTGGGCCAAGTCATCGTACTTCCAGGAATCATTAAAGTACACATGGGCCCAGCAATGTAAACTTACTTGTAATATTAAAAGGACTATTTAACAAGAGCAGTAACTGTTGATTTCCTTTCCAGATTTGTCACAGTTCAAATGCTGAAAGCGAGTAAATAGTATATTTCATTGCACACATTATTCTGACATTTGTTGAAATAATATACTTTGTTTTGGATGACCTTAAGAAAAACAAGTGCCTTACTTCAGAGCAGGATACGTCCCTCTGACTTGTAAAGAGCACCAGATTTCAACATGGTTCAGTACTAAGACATCCTTGTGCAATTGCACTGTAATTAATTCTGAGTTTGGGGGCCTTTTTGAGGCTCCTTAGTTTATTTTAACTGTGTGACCTCTGGGAGCTAAGTGGTTGCTCTGGTCATATTGGGAAGGAAAGTGTGTTAAGCAGTGAACAGCAGTGTTTTCAAGTGTTCATTCACATACTGAAATAAAGAAATGCATTTGGTAAAGGTGCCCTAACAACAGCACCCAGCATTTCTGCAGCACTGAAACACCTCCCCATTCCTGGGATGGGGAAAGATGTAAAATCTAGAGGATTTGTACAAATACAAATATGCAATTCAGAGCAAACTAGGACAATAGAAATATCCTGTTAGGCAGAGCACAATGAAGGCAGAAGAAATTTCATGTGCACATTCTCTAATTGCTCTGAGGGGGAGAAAAATTATAACCTAACATTGAGTAGTCCTATATAACTAAGAAATAATTTATTTTCCTGAATTTCTTGTTGGAAAGGGCAGTGTCCCTTGACTTAGCTGCTGTTGTACATTACCTGTGCGCAAAGCCCCAGTCCTGCAGCAGCACTGCCTGTCCCCAGCCAGCACGTCCTGTGTGACACGAGGCAAAGGGAGCAGCCCAGAGCCTCACTCAGACTGCTCAGTCACTCTGGAGCACTGCAAACCCACCCAACAGGAACATCCATCACGTTATAAATATCCCATTCCCGTCCCCTAGCAGATGGAGCACAGCACTTGCCTCGCTAATCAGCAGAATATAATTCACCTAAACTCTCACACCGAATACATTCTCGCAAGAGGAAATTACTCAAACTCACCTGCTGCTTTTCTGGAGGAGTACAAACCGCAGAGGGGAGTGTGTGCCTTTGCTGACAAAAGCTCAAAGGAAAATACTGAACATTAGGGAAAGACAATAAACAAAAAGCCCCATATGTTGTGGGGAGGAAAAAAAAAAAAGAATAAGCTGATGTGCATACTGGCTTACCAAAATACAGACTTAATTTACTTAAAGAATTGAGGTATTTTCTATATTTTACTTTAAACAGAACAGAGAAGGTACTATGAGGCAGATTTTTTGAGCTATTTAAACATAAAATTTCTAAAAGATGATAGGTTTATCATTCTGAGTTCCATTCGCATTTTCTAGCTGTTCACATACCCTTAGAATATGCAGCAACTAAAGGTGGGGAGCAAGAAAGGAAAGTGGGGAAAGGGAAATGTAAATAAATTTTAAAAAATCCAACACATCGATATTGTTGATCTGGAAACAAAATGAAAGGCAAACCCAGAAAGGCCCAAACTGAAAACAGACAAGAAAATAAAGGTTTCATGTGGAAGCTTCTTCCCTATTTCAATCCAATTTTCAGCTTTTCAATGCTACCAGTTCATTCCATGAGGTACCATTGCTCTCCCTTCCCTGGATTCTCATATTTCTGTACCAGGTGACAACAACAGGCAACTCTCAGATGTTCAAGAGAGCAAGTGAGCACCTCAGTTCTTCTCCCCCTGATCAGCAGCTGGTATTTTAAAATCTCCTGACTCAGACTTCTGGACCCTTGGGCAGAGGGAAGTCAGCCATAATTAAACCAGAAGTTTCTACCCTGCTTTACACAAAATGAGACAGATCAGGAAGGCAGCTCCCTGTGGGTATTGCTCAGCATCATCTGATCACCCCCTGTCTGCTGAGACAAATGAATTTTTAGTAAAAAATCATGAACTGTAGGAACATCACAAATTCCTGCAAGTAGAACATTCCTAGAAGTGCAGAAATTGTTTTTGACCTTGAAAGGGAAATACTGAGAGCAAAACTGTACAAAATTCAAAGTCAGGAAAGAGCCTGATTTGAGGAATCCATACATCTGAGTAACTGGCAACTTTGCAAAGCCAGCATTGTAGTATGTGTGCCCACACAAAGGGCTGGGTGGCAGCCTGCTGTGTGTGATCCTTGGGAAGAGGGAGGAATTCCACCTGGAGCTGTGCTCAAGGCCAATTTACAGCCCTGTGTAAAGGACATTTTATTTAACTGAAAATATGGTAGGAAAAGCATTACCTTGCCTTAGCCAAGGAACTTCTGTGCAATGATTTGTCTGATTCTCCTGGAGTTTTTAAATGAAAATGCCATTCTGCCTATTGGCTTATGATCTTACCAGGACTGAGAAATTAAAATGACACATAGGTCTTGTGCATGTGCATGTACACTCTTATTTGAATTTAAACCTTTCCGTAAAACTAACATGCAATTTGCCTGTTTCACAACAATTCCTGTGACAATGGAGTTCTGTTACCCTGTTTATCTAATCTTGAAATAAATAAACAAACAAACAAACAAACAAACAAACAAACAAACAAACAAACAAACAAACAAAAAATAACCTGGTGCTTCAAAAGAACCAATTATTCACAGACAGACAATCAAGCAAGCATGAACTGTGGGAAACCTTTAAACTTTTGAAATGAGAGCAAGCTGAATCCTCCTTTAGGCAGCCTGCAGCTTTCAGCCACGCTTGAAACACTGATGGGATAAACTGCCACCAGACTGGAAATGGCCCAGAAAGAGCTGGAAAGTGAGATGCCAGGAGAAAAAAGGGGCTGCACAAGGTGGGAAAGAAAGGTCATGCCAGTGCTGAGGAGAGACCAGGAGAAATTTTTGAGAATGTTTCTCTTTGCACATGAGCCGTAATGAGCTGGGTGTAAAACTAAAGGGCCAAATTATGTATTATGAAAGAGTTCTAAATGACGGAACATATGCGTTAACATATTTCAAGTGATATGTTTTAAAAACATTATCAAGCTTTTATGCACATGTTGCATCGCTCAGCTCCTAAATTCTGCTGCGAGATCTGTGGGAGGAGATAGCCTGCTTGCTTTTATTCCCAGCCTTCACTTTGTGTGCTGCCTGAACACACTCCCAAATGTGCCTGGAGAGCAAAATTAACCCCTGACGTGCAACCACACCACACAGCCCTGTGGTAGCTGCTTGTTCAGGGGAACAAGGAAATCCATGCCTGTTGCTTCACCACCAGGTAACTCAGAAATACCTGCCCTGCACTTAAGGGGGACCCAGAGATGTCTGTACAGCTGCCCTCTTTGCCTCACAGCTCTAGAGGTACATTAAGAAATAACATATGTGCACAGCAATGTTTTAAGGTGTTTTATATTTATTTTCAAGCTCTTTATGTGCTCATAAAGGAAATGCCCCAGACATCTGAAAGCACAAAGGGCAGTGAATGTTAACCCAGTCCTGATGTGCAGCTCCTTTTTTGCTCAGTGCACCCTTGACCAGACTGCACAAGGGCAGGAGCCCTACCCTACAAAAACTCTGCTAAAACACACTGACACACACAACTGGTATTCATATTGAGCATTTCAGCATCAATTATGGAGATCAAGGCATTTGTTTGATGAAACAACTTCAGGGGTCTGACAGGTATTAGCTGTACAAGTCAAATAAAAGACATCTGAGAGCTGCCAGAGCACAAACCCACAGTGGCAGTGGGGCAGGACACAGGAATCAGCAACAAAACTTTATGATTATTTGAAACTCTAAAAGTGGTCATTAGGGATTTTAGGATAGAAATAACTGTGCAAGAAAGCCATGAAGGCCAGCCTTGCTTTGTCTTTAAACAGGCATTCAAAATAGAAAGTCTAATTGACTTGAAGTAAGCTACAAGAAACTTGAAGCTTTTTTTGTGTAGTGAATAGGTTCAAAGAGAAAGGTTGTGGTTACAGCAACAGGCAGTGGATATTTAATGTTAGCTGCAGCACCACAAGATTATCAGTGCTGGGGAAGAGTGATCTGACAACTGAAAATGGGAAGAGAAGTGGCAGCAAGGTTAAGGTAAGGCATGGTCAATACTGGGGAGAAAAGGGCCCTGGCTCCTGTCTCAGTAATTTCTTTGCTAGCATTGGTGGAAGTAGAATAGAGATCTTTATCTGTCATCTTCATTTTCCTAAGATTTTGCTTCTCTTATGAGTAGGCAATTTAAGCTGGTACGTGGGTGAAAGCAAGAACCCATGAAAATAAACATGAAACAAAGTGAACACCCCACATGTCTGTGGTCTGATCCTGCGCAGAGCCTGCAAGGAGAAGTGACCCTGTGCACAGCCCTGCTCTGCCACCCCTGTCCCTGAGCAGTGCCAGGTGGCATTGCCAGGGGCAGGATTTCTGCTTGGCACATGAATGTCTTCCCTTCTCTGAGCCACTCCATTTTTACCACAATCCCAAAGAGTTCCAGGAAACCTTTCCCACTGGGCTGCCAATGAGATGCAGAGATTGTTAAACACACAGAGAGAGACTCTTTGGAAGGAAATTTTAGCAGCACAAGACCGTGTGGTTCTTCATCAGACGCTGGACATCAGCTGCTGCTTCATAGCTGCAGTAGAGAGCCCACGTCCAGCCTGCCCTCAACATCTACATCACTCACTAAACCTGCCCTTCATTGCACAGCTCCACTGGCTCCCTCCTCAGCACGGAGCAGCCACCCAGATAATAAGTTTATTGTCTTAGAAGAGATGACAAACTTTGCTCTTCAACGCAAACCTTCAAAAGGGTTTGTCATTCAGGTGGCTGAACAGTTCATAGCAGCTAAAATTGCTCCTGTGACAGCATTACCTGTTAAACCCACCGATAGAATCTCTCCTCACAGTTATATATGCCCTCCCTTTAGGAAGCAGCCAGTTTCAGTAAAACATCATTAATATAATTAATATATTTCATTACCTTTGTTCTGCTTCAGTTATTTTTCAATGAAAAAGCTGAAGAATTTCAATAGCTGGGAGAAGAAATAATGTCACCTTGAATACAGAATTTCTTCATTATGATTCCTGAATTTGATTTCCAGCATGGAAGTGGAATGTATTTGTCAGGATAATGGCCAAAAACGGAAACAATAGGAAGCCTTTGTTATTTTAAATAGTTAAGTTGTTACACAATATGATGGACTTCTTCTGTTGTACCTTAATGGATAGTAACACAATCAATAAATGGCTGTAACAATTTCATTCTGCTTCACCTGCTGTAATTGAAAAATAACTCAAGCAGAACTTTGGAGTAGTTTGTGATGTATATTTTTTTCTTCTGCCCTCCTCTGTCCTTTTCTTTTTTTTTTTTTTTTCCTTTTTGATTAAGATAAAGATTACACTTCAGTGATTGGGGAAGGTGTAATTGTTATTATAAACACCTTTCAACAAGCTGTTGTACCCTGAGAAAAATCCTGCAAGGCTACAATGAAATGAATGAAATCAAGGGGAAAAAACATGGATCTGAGGGGCATGAACAAGGATGTCATTGGTAGAGAGAGAAAGTAGGAAGAAGGAAGGAATGAGGTGCTGCCATTCACTGCCTAAGACTGTTCACTCTGGAGTGGACACCACTTCCTCTGCTAGAAGCTGACTAAGAGAAAACCATTGAACCAAAATCCATCAGTTCTGCTTGTGACAAATCGGAAGGAACTCCAGGAATTCCAGGCAGAGGATTTTTGTGTTATAAATGCATGGGGGAGAAACTGTCTCAGCTGTATTTTTACCCAGCTGGAGTATTAAGACACATGTACTGCAATCATATCCAAAAGAACTGTTTATAACAACTTCTGTATGAGAATTCCAAATGGTGATGCAGTAATCATGAAAAGAAAGACTACAAACTATGGAAATTTGGAATGGAAGCTATGTTTAAAAGCAGATATGGAAACAGTTAAACAGCACTCAGCCCCCCATGTATGCTTCAAGTGCACAGGAAAGATTAAAAGCATGGTAAAAATATTTTTTGCTTTTAAAGAAGTGAAATGTAACAAGCACATCCCATTTTCAAAGCAGGAGCTCAGCTCTCCTCCCTAGTACAAGAGACACG
Source organism: Dicaeum eximium (assembly GCA_013396995.1). Taxonomy (NCBI): domain Eukaryota; kingdom Metazoa; phylum Chordata; class Aves; order Passeriformes; family Dicaeidae; genus Dicaeum; species Dicaeum eximium. Next base: position 1,389,071 of record VWZP01001339.1, on the reverse strand, counting down.
ACCAAATGATGCCAAAGCTGATTTTCCATGGGTTCAGTAGGTTGCTAATCATAGAACCTTAGAGTGGAAGGGACCTTAATGAACATCTAGTTTCAACCCCCACAATACTGGTGATAAGAGAGGAGAGGTTCCATTTACTCCCTTAATTACTTTGCAGAGTGATTGGTTTGGGTTTTCTGGATTTTTGTTGTTGGTTTTTTTTTTTTGTTTGTTTGTTTGTTTGTTTGTTTGTTTTATAAACTCTGCCACTCTATATTTTGTACTTAAGAAATTAGGGCTAAAGAAATGTGACCTGAGATGTGATCTTCTTGCCTTCCTGTGGATTTGTTTCACCACCAGCCTGAGAAAGTTCTGCCCTCCACAAATGAGTTTTCCTGTTACTGCAAAGAGCGAGTTTTGTTGTGTGGAGAGACTGTCACTGTGGAGCTGCCACAAAGTAAGGGGCAGCCTGATCAGGGAAGTGTTTGAATTTAAGGTTTCTGGATATGACCTTCCATCTGATGTCTGGAAGCTTTGTTGGAAGGAACAACAGTGACAGTTGTTATATTTTAGTGTTTCACAGAGCAGCTGTCAGTCATGTAAGGTCTTCAAAGATGGGATTATTTGCTGCATTGTGACCTAAACGCTGTTAATGAGCAAGTCTGATCTGAAGCAGCCAATGAAGAGGCTTTGGTGATATCATAATGGACTGTGACACTAAAAAATTACAAAGTTGTCAGCTGGTAACTGACATCATTAACTCCTACAGTAAACTTAAAGATTTGAATTCCAAAGATAACACAAATGTTTTCTGTCATATTTGTCAAGCATCAAAGCTGATTGTTTATAAAGCTTCCCCTCCTATTTAAAGAATACTTGGGGGAAGATAATCCTCTTTAAAAACCCTTCCAACTTAAACTCTTTTTGGGCACTTCAGTCCACAGCAGTCTCATTTTCTGGGTTCCCTTACTGCTCACTTCTCTCTAATTAGAGCCAAGAGAATAGATCACAGCAAGTAACTTACTCAACAAATTTAGCTTCTTTTCTGCTCTCCAAATGTCTGCAAGCAGATTGCAATTTCCTCAAAACTGTTCATTATTCAAATTTACTGTATATATTTTTTCTCCCTCTGAGTATTTCTCTACGGATTGATCAAGAACAGTTTGCTTTAAGTACTCTGTATTCAAAATCCCAGCTGCCTTCAGTAGTTGTGATTAAATATAGAAGTCATGTGATATCATCCCTGCTTCTCAAATGCAAAAGCATAACTCTTTTTTAGACCCCAATTTGGCAAAGAATTTAAGCACATGCTTAAAATTAAGCCTAAACATTCTGCACCACAGAGATGAGACTATTTACCTCATTAAAGTTTAACATGCTTTTAAACACTTTCTTGGATCCAAGCCAAACAATATCTCCTCCCCCTCTACGCCACCCCACCCCAAGCAACAGAAGGAATTTTACTCATTTACTTGGATTATTTGTTCCCCTAGCTCCAATCTTTTACAATTTAGTATATAGGACACTGCTAAATTCATGATTTGCCTTCACTGGGCCTCTCTCCCAGCCAGAAAAGTGCTAGTTCCAATGATCTCCCCAGTCTGGGAATTATTTTAACTAAATTCCATTCTTAGTTATATGACAAGGCTGAGAACACATTATATTTGACATTATTATGCACAAATGCACAGTCCATATAGGAAACCAATACCTACCTGATGTTTCCAGGCAAATTCAGGTGGAACCATCACAGGGCCCTACTGCTTAAATCCCACTGGAGCAACCACCTGAAAATTCAGATGGAAATTATTTCTGTAATAATGATCTCCAAGAGGTTACAGGAGAGTCCATTTGATAAAGTTTAACACTTCACGTTGCAGGAGTTCACACATTTCCTCCTGTACCTCTGCATCAGAGATCAGTGTGTTCCTGGTGGCCTCAAGTGTGAAGCTGTCTCCTATCCCATGGCAAAAATATTTTCAGATGCTCAACAGCATGTAAGACTTATGTAGAAGAAGGTAACAAACAAAACAAACCAAAAAAACCAACAAACCCCCCCCCCTTCCAGAAAGAGAATTAACAACTGTGAAGACAATGTGTTTATTATTATCTTGGCTTGTCAGAGAGGAGCTTTAGGAGAGATTTACCCAGGCTGTTCATCAGTAGTCTCAGGACTGTGCCCTGACAGACTTCTTAAAGGTTTCTTCTGAAATTCTTTAGCAGCTTTTACTAAAAGGCTTTCAATAGCAAAGAATGCCATAAGGAGTCAGACCAGCTGAATGCTTTCAAGACACAGAGAAATTATATCTAAACAATGCCCAAGTGGTCCAAACTCTAATCATCAAAGTATTATGTGCCCAACACTTCCTACATTTATTTTTAAATAGGGTATATATTCTCTGAGAGGTTTTGTAATACCTAATGAACCTGTGCGTGTGTGACTGATGCACAGATTCTTCCTGATTGCATGTTGGTTTATATATTTATTTTGAAACAAGATCATGCCCTGGCCAGTGCATACCTTGCCAAAATAGCAGTTGGTTCTCTTTGACTTGGGTTATATGCACAAGGGGAATTCTGAGGGTTTATGCTGGATGTTATATGGGAAAGTGCTGACTGTGTGTTTTGAAATGGGCTGTATAGTTCATAGCAGGCAATTTCCCTTAAAAGTGCAAGGTTCCACAAAGTAGAAGATGTGGAGCAAAGTGCAAAAATATCTCTGATTTTTTCTCATGTCTCCTGCTGCGACTGAGTCCCTCCCATCATTCAACACATCTCACATCTGGTCTTTCAGGTGCTGTCACTCTGAGCAGGAAGAGCAGTGGCTGCAGGATTTACTTGGAGGGGAGATTGCAAAATGACTCAGAACAAAAAACTCACTGACAGACTGGATGACAAAAAATCCCAACCCAAAACAAAGCTTTAAGGACAGACAGACCCTGGAGTCATTCAGCTTTTGATCTTGGTGGCAATGTGCAAAGCCTGTTACACAAGATGTTTCTCACTGCATGGACCAATGTGTCCAAACCTATCATATCCAACACAACTTACCTGGACCTGGCATCTGATGCATGTGCTGAGATAATTTGAAAGAGATGTCTCACGTCACTGTCTCAGACTCTAACTTCAAATGAGCACTAATTTCCAAACGTATCCTTAAATAAACACACACATAACACAAATGGGACTTGCAAGCTCATTTAAAAATAAATTAGTGCATTCAGTGGATGACCAGGAGAGGGTGTCTTCAATGCCTTTCAGCAGTTCTTTGAGCTACCCAGACATCTAGCAAGAATTGCAGTGCAGAAACAGAAATTCTCATCTGGTGGGAGTTTGAATCAGTAAGTAAACAATTTCAAGGTAATCATTTAATGGGGGGAAAAAATAAAAGCTATTTTTTAGTACATATGAAAGAACAGGAATATGCAGACTAACAAACCTGACATCTCATGGTTCCTTTGAAGATCTGGAAGGGTACAGTGGTGCTGGGTAGTGCTAAGCAGATGGTGTCGCACAAGGTGCCGTCGCTGTGGTGTGAAATGCAGATCCTGATTGTGCTGTCAGTTCTGAGCTGGGCTTTTTCTGTAGCCTGTATTTCTAGAACTTGAAAATATTTATACAGCATCCATTTCAGTCTCACCTTCCATCCCACAAAACCCCGGAGTGCGAGCCAAGCAGAGATCAGCTCCGTGCGGGGATCGCTTCTCCCAGCAGCCGTGGAGCTGCACATGGCAATGCCCCAGACCTCTGTGTGACAGGGAATGGCACCAAGCTGTGTGCAGTGGGAACGCTGGGAGACCAGCCCAAATGCCATTGCTGAGGTGAGATCTGGTGCCAGCACCCCGGGGAAAGGGCTGAGCAGCATTGCTGCATCAGCCTGCTCCAGGCCGGCTTAAAATTCTGCAAGCAACTTGCAGATTTTGAGGATAGTACCCCAATTTATCTTCCAGTGCCTTTTCAGTTCCTATATATTTTGGAGCAGTTGTAACCAAGTGCACATGTCACTTGAAAGCAAGAACTAATGCAGATTCCATTGCTCTGGAGGGCACAGTTTCCATGATGTATTTTGGTGAAACCTTTGGCAGCTAGAGGTCAGACTGCTTTAATTGTACAACAGCAAAGAACAAAATGACTAATAAATGTATTCACACCTGAAAAGGCCACCAAAAAAAAAGGGGAGAAAATGCAAGTGTGAAGCAGTAAATTTTTTAATGCTTATCAGCTGCAGAAAGGTATCCACATAATAGACTTCACAGGACAAATTTATGATTCTGCAAATGTTCCCTTCATTTAAATCAGCATCCCAGTGACTTTATATCTGCAAATCACCCTAAATCCTGATGGCCTGAAATACTAAATGCCACAATGGACCATCTCATGTTCATTCTTCCTGGTAAACAGGGAGGAGGATCTATCATAATGACACTGGGCCCTTTTTGAGGAGCCCAAGGTCTGGCAATTATGCATATTAGGCTGAGTGTTTAAGTCCAATAATGGGGTTTTAGTGATGGATGGCTCATCCTTTCCTGTACTTCTAAGATGCTTCTGATAGCTGAATTGTCCCCAAGTGGCACCCATAAATTTTGGCCTTTCAGAGAGGCCCACATATTGTGTAGGTATCACCCAAAGCCCTCATTAGTTAGACTGTGACCTTTGGTGCGTGACTATCAGGCAAAAGCCTACAAAAGGCCCGTGTTCGATTAGCACTGCAATTTGTTCATTATCTCCTGACAGGAATTTGCAAGTGTCAAAGACAATTCTGTTATGAAAAGGTCAAGATCTGAACAGTGGGGAGAGAGAGCATCACTCTGAGAAATTCTGCCCCAGCAGTAGAAACCACCACCTGGTTCTCACCCACTTCATTCTGGGTACCAGGAGCCAGGAGCAGGTAAATTGCAATTTCACATAATTCATCATCACAGGAGTTAAATCACTTCAGGATAAAAACGGGTTTTCTGCTTTTTTACTTAAAATTATGGAAATTGTTTCTGACAGCAAATTGCTCCTAATTAATTTACGGTCTCTGCTGGGAAAACGCACTGTACTGTTGATTTCTACCTTCTACAGACTTAATTATTAAAAAAAGCAAAATTTTCCTAAACTATTAACTTCTGTGCTGCCAGAATTAAGAGTTATAAGAACTGGAAGGGAGTCTGGGTCTGGCATGCAACCAGTCTGAGGTTACACTGCACACCTGCAGACAAATGATCCCTCCAGTATCACCCTGGTAATACAAGGAGGATTATTGCCATTTTAGAAGGCTCGATTTTGTTTCATTTTGGAAAAAAGTCAAGCTTCTACAGTTGCAACGTTGGCTGCCACACCATTAAGCTGCCCTGCAGCTCTGGCATCATTTGACTGTTGCCTTGGATGAACTGAGAGCTGCAGTGGGTGATGGACACCCAGCACTGGTTTATCCTCAGCTCTCAGTTCTCCTGTCCCCTACCTGAGGCTGTGAAGCAGTTCACAAAGCTATAAATACTTCTCTGATGACAAGCTGTCGTGCCACTAATGTGGGAAGGGGGAAAAGGGACTGAGCTGAGAACTCCAGGTTCTCAAACCTGTGGAACCTCTGAGACAGAGCAGAGTGGACAAGATGGAAAAGATGGAAAAGATGGAAAAGACGGAAAAGGTGGAAAAGATGCACAGTCAGGTGAAAGCCAGACTGCAGCAATACAAATTTCATCAGCTGTGCCTCATTAGAGGGGCTGAGGAGAAGAGAACCATTACTACTTTGAGAAAAATGGGTGTTGGATCTTTAGGGCTGAACACTGCAACCAACCAACCAACCAACAAAAAGGAAAGAAACAGAAGGATCACAAAATCCCTGTAATTAAAATTCGGGAGTAAGGGTGAGAGGTGAATGGCCAAGATCAGGACTAGGCTACTAGTACTTGAGGGGAGAAAAGAGAGAAGAAAAGCTCCCTTTTGAGCCACATCCCATGTTTCCAGTGCAGCACACCTGCACCTCATGGACACAACAGCACGGCCTCAGACTAGTGGCACAGCGGTCTGAGAGGGCACTGAAATGTCTCCTAATCCACAAGGATAAAATTCTCTTGTCCTGGATGTTTTCACCTAGATTCCAGCTGAGTCCCAGTGCCAAACTTCCTCATGGCAGCACAGAGGTGTCACATGCACTGTGATCCTTTCCCCCATTATTTTCTTGAGGCGCAGGACATTCAATTACACTCTTTATTGGAATTCAAAACTTGTAGTTATCTCTTTGGCAACTGATGATAAAACCTTTGATAGTGCATACTGGCATTGGCAAAATGTCAAAAGACCTACTGTACAAGCACAGAAAATTTGACCCACTTTTGTAATACTACAAGGGTCAGAGTCTTACAGTAAATCCAGTGGGAAAGCTTGGCACAAGCCCATTTGATCCATGATATTTAGTTCTACCAGTCAGATTTACTCAGCTGCTTTCATTTTCCAAGCTGTCCCTGCTGAATGATTCCCATCACTTGCTGCATGAGAGAAAGTAGCAGCAGATCACAGAAGAATCTGGAAAATGTTGTTATAATATTTTTTTTACATCACTCCTTTGCTGACAGCTGTGACATTTAAGAGGAGAGAAGGATTGGTGAGTGAGGATGCACAGAGCTCTTGGTTGCCATCAGGGAAACAGCAGCATTGGCACAGAGGGGATGTGCACATTATTAAAGTACAAACAAATACACTCGAGCTTGATACAATTTAAACCTGAGACTACACAAAAAGGGGCATTGTTGCCATCAGAGAAAACACTTCATATTATCATAGAGGAAAAAAAAATAGAGTTTGAGAGTTTGAGGGCAAACAAACCCTGTAACAATTTGCACAGCTATTAAAAAAAAAAAAAACAACATAACAAACCTCCAAACAATTAAAGAAAACAAATAAAAACCAAACTTCGCTGCAAAATCAAGCACTAAAAGGCCAGAAAAACACAAATTAAGGCTAGGAGCTATTAGAAAATTACACAGCACACGAGGCAACCTTAAGTCTACCCTTTCAGCAACAATTTGAAAAAGAGTCAAAATAAAAGAGGAAAATTGTTAGAAATCAGGATATTTGGGATTACTGTGAAAAATGCTGCAAACACCATTAAATATTAATACAAAATTGGTCACTCAGTAATCTCCATTTTTTTTGTTTCTTATAAACAGACATTATTCCAATTTGCTTGGTGTAAGAAGAGTGTCCAATTTCAACTTGTGGTAATAGTTTTTCTTAAAAATGTCAACCAGTGATCAGTACCTTTTCCTGCCCACAAACCATTTAAACATGTGCCTCATTTAGAATTGTAAATAAACATTTATGATGTTTATGGAGACATGTTTGATGTTCTTCACTGTCTGCTGAAGCAGGCAAACGCCACAATCTGAGGTCATTTTAGGAAATGACAACCTGTGAGTGCAGGCAGCTTGGGCTGGAATGTTACCTGAGCTCACTGCTGCCATCAGGAAAAACACCTGAGCTGAATGACAATCGAGTGTCACACTCCAAGTTCTGCCACTTCAGCTGGGAAGGAAGCACTGCTGGGCTTGGTGCTAAGACAAAGGGAAGAAGTTAATAATTACAGCATGTAACGTATCATTTTGAAGGGACTTAAGGGAAATTCCCTTCTTGGTAGAGGGAAGTTTGCTGTTCCTATGGATTGAATGCAGGATGAGCAACTGATTCACTAAAGATAATCTAAAAAGACATCAATGATAGATAATGTGCTATCTCATCAGATGGAGAAAACTAAAAATCTAACATACAGTAGGAGACTTCAACCTCCAAACCAGTCCCCTTTATCCTGAGGGCATTCCCTAGGAGGCACATGGAATTATACTGGGAGTTTTTTACTGACAGGCTCAGGTAGTGACCCTGGCAGGAACAGTCAACAAAAGAAGGAACAAGTAAAACTCTTGACTGCTGCAATGCGTGCGACGTGGGACTGACCCCAAGGACACCTGGCAGCTTCAGCTGCTGCAGGAGGTGGCTGCCTGCCACAGAGGATCAGTAAATGGACAAGAGCATGTTGCACCTGCTCTTGGGCTCCTGCTGGCTGCCAGTCTCATTCCAGGTGCAAGGTGGAGAGCTGGTTATTAGCTATGAAGTCCCTGGTGATGCAGCAACTCAGCCACCTCAGAACGTCAGGCACAATGCCTCGATTTTCCTGTGACCTTTATGTGTAGTAAAAGCACTGTCCTAAATGAAATGTTTCTTGATCACCATCCAATCCAACTGCCCAGCATCCTCTGTGGCAGCCTTCTGATGCAACTGGTGAAGGTTTCTGGACACTCTGGATGCACTGCTCTACCTAATGGTCCCCCAGATCATCTTCCTGGCCAACATTCTCAGGTGAGGCATCCTGGATCTGACCTTTCTGTGACAGCAGTTTTCATCCCATCAGGAATCTTCTTGACAAAAAAGTTTTTCAACAAAACTTCTCAGAGCATGAGCAACAGTTCTAACTGTAAAGCAGATGGTGCTTAGCATGCACTATTTATTTAGAGTTAAGGTTTTGCCTTTCATTTAATGCTGTGACACTTGAATGCTTCTGTGATGGGCGTATAAATGTCTGCAACTTCAAAAATGCAGCAGGTAAGGTGGAGCAAAAATCTTTACAAAAATGGAAGTGGAAAGAGCAGAAACGTACTCACTCTTGTGACACAGTTTGCTGGGTGGAGGTCTGGGACAGAGGCCACAATTCCCACAGACTATTCCTGAGTGTGACACTGGGTGACATCATGGGAGTTGTGTATCCCTGCCAGTTAATCATAAGAGATGAAAACTCCCCGATTCTTACTTAAAGACTGAGATCATGAAGTGAAAAGCTACAAACTAGACTGGTAATATTACCCCCATTAGCATTTGTGAATAACCAACTTAAACATGAAAAGATTTCCAACAACCCAAATCCCAAGTGTCAGAACCAGAAGTCATTTTACAGACAGAAAAGAATAACCATCAAGTCTTTCTCATGCTCAAAAGAGAAACAACCATCAGGTGGCAGAAAATTCCCCAAACACTCTCCCCATGCAAGGATAGGGGACCTGCTGGCCAGCTACATCTCCTTTGCCACTGTGGTATGGCTTTATAACTGAACTTTTAAATCCTGAATTCTGGTGGGAGCATAAAGTTTCACAGGTACAGTCAGTGAAGACAGCACTTTTCATGGTTATTTAAGTAAAATATCCTAAAATAAAGTGTTAGGCTGCCAAATTCATTAATTTTGTCAAAATCTTCTGACGGTAGATCTTTATTATTTGTTAACAAGAAGAACATTTAGCAGTAACTAGCATTGGAGAGAAATCATGAAAGGTATTGCTCTTTGCCAGCACAAATGCTCCAGGATAGTGTCAGCTTGGCAGAGGTCAGAAATAGCATTCTTGTTTGAATTTTTCCTGACAATTTTGATGGATTAAAGAAAACTGTATTTCCTAATAGTTTGTTATGCTTACAATAACTCTTGAACCTGTTGAACAATTTCAAGCTCTTAGGCAAAGGGTAGTAGCCTGCAAAATCGGAGGCTCCTTCACTTTTAATGAAAACAGGCAGACCATTCAAGGAGAAAGAGACTATTAAACTGTCTTCATCAGGGGAAAATTTGTAGTATGAGCTCACTACTTATTAAAGACCAGGAAACCCATACTTGCAAGGAGGCATTATTAATCTTTCTGCTGAGAGAACTGCTTATTCTAAAGAAGTGCATGGTGCCACTGTGCTTCCGAGATATAAGACGACAAATTCATTAAATGTCAAAGTAGCTGTTTATACATCAGAAATGGAGCAGGCACGGGCACTAATGGGGCTCTTTGTGTGCCTTAGGTGAGCTGCTTTCTCTCCAAACCCCCAGCCCCTGCAGCTGAGTTCCTCCCACTTGTTTGTGGGTCAGAAGATGGTACACGAAGAGAGGGTGAGGAGCAAATCTTGGGGAAGCAAAGCAGAGCCAGGCAAAATGCAGAGCCTCTGCCAGAAAGCTTTTTTACACAGACCTCACATGTCTCCTGCTGGAAAAGAGGCGAGAGCTTTGCATCTGGCCCGTGCAGCTGCCAAAGCCACCCCAAGAGTGATAGAGAAAAACAGAGCTGAGGAATGCCAAGGGCAGCACAAACATCTCCGCCAGCACGGGGACGTGATGCCAAGTGAGGAGCAGGATTGCAAGCCTCCACCTTGAAATGGCATGCCTTTTTAATAAAGGAAATTTGGATGGAGGAACAACTTGCCTGGGCACATTTTTAACATGTTTTTAGACTATGTGAAAGGAATAAATGACCGAAACACTTGTGTCTGCACCTATAGCAAGCCCAGTGGTAGTGTGAAAGCTGCCAGCATAACTAAATGAAATCTGCATTGATGCCAACTACAATCCTCAACTGAGCAGAATATTGCAGAGCTTGGCAGCTGGGGTCTCTGATTGCCATTCAAACAGGTGGAGAGGAGTACAAATGAGACCTCGGTATCTGGTGATCCCAAAGAATCAAAGGATTGAAATGATAGTGCCAGAGATTGCAGGAAACAGTAAAGAGGAAAAAAATGGACAAGAGTGAAGCTAAACTAGGACATGAAAATCCAGGGGAGGCCAGAAAACCTTGCATCTCTCAACAACAAAATAGCAAAATCATACTGTATTTCCTATTTGTATTTAGGTCATGGACTTTTTAAAGGCGTAAAAGCACATTAGTATTAGAATAGCCTCTGAAGCAGATGAAGCACATTAACTCTGCAATTCACTGATGATATGACATCAGTGTTGTCATGTATCCATTTGCAAAAATCCAGATTATTCCTTCCTTTGATCCCTGGAAAAGAGAAGCCTCAGACGCCTTTAGAAAATATCCTCATCAATACTGAAGCACTTACAGAGCAGTCTGCCACAGGGAGGGAAAGGACCGAGGCTGGAAAATGAAACGTTTGAACTTCAGCCTTCCTGTATTCTTCTAAAACAAAGGAATATAGGAGGAGTGCAGGGTCCATGGGGATTAGCAATAAATTAGACAACTTTTTCGGGTCTGCCATGACTTCCGAGCCCAGGCTGGTGGCGAATGAAAGTCGTGTCCATCTGTGGGCTGTTTGCTGCCAGAGCAGTTCAGCAAATGCTTTTGTGGCACAGGTCCTATTCCTGGCTGTCACAATTGACACTAATTAACACCCTTGCTGACAGCCTTGGGGGAGAAGGCCAGGGGCTGAATGGGCACAAAGGCTGGATTGTCCTCTTCCTCCTCCAGCTTGTCTCCTCCAGGGGAGGAGTGGAGGCACACTGGGACATGCTCAGCCTGTTCTGGGCATGAACACACCAAACTCCACTGCTGGAAATTTCTGGACTGCCTGGCTTTTGCAAATCCATTCGATAACGAGAGAAGAACCAGAGGCTGTATTTTACAAGCAGAGCCTAGAAGAGACATTATGAAGGTAGCCATAATTTAGTTGTTTGTCAGCATTCAGTATACTCTCCATTAAAATTCAAAGAATAACCCAGACCCCAGAAGAATTATGGATAAGAAGTATGGTTTATGTAAATGTTATTTCTATTTCTTATGCACAGGAGCATCTTTGATCTAACACCGTGCTGGAAGTGTGTTAGGTTACCCTGTCAAATTTTTCAAGTCTGCCACTGAGAAGAAAAGGCCAATGCTGTGATGAAACTGAAGAAATGTTCTCAGAGATTTTTAATGTACCAGCTTTTTCGGAAGACAGTGACTTTGGTGTGTCATTGAATGAAGTCTTCACACTCTAAAAGCTGATATCCAGTGTGTAAAAGTCTAGAGCCCTTAAACAAACACAAAGTAACCCTGGAAGCTGGACCTTGTTTATACCAACTAGCAAAAGACTGCTACCAAGTGAAAAGTCATACAAACAAATCTGGTAAACAGAGCAGTATTTCTGGGGTAAATCCATCTCTCATTTGGCTTTGCTTCAGGCTTTTGTCAGCTAGATCCTCTCCTTACAGACCATTTAGGGAATCGAAACTGAACAGATGAATGAACAACACAGCGTAGAACCCCCCCACTTTTCATTGCATGCAATCCACTCCCTGGTCGAATTTTTTACCATTTCCCCCATTGCAGGCAAAAAAAAAAAAAAAAACCCAACAAAAAAAACCCCTTCCAACTGTTCGGTAAGAATTTGTACAAGTTTAAGGGGAGAAGAGAAAAAGTGCTTCATAAAAGGGAAACCTCTAAAAGTAATTCAGAGAAGCCAAGATAATATCAAGAATACTTATAAAATCGTTCTCGAAGTGAGATCAATTGATTACTGTGAGTTCCACAAAAACAAAGCATTAACATTCAGGAACAGACTGCACCTCCTGTCTCCTTTCCAACACCAACACATGCCAATCCTTTCCCAAGAGGAAAAATGCATTTGGCAATGGGGAGTTGTAGTATCCTGGGACAATGTGTATCAAGCCCTGGTGCATGCAATGTGACAATTCATCAAGGTTTTCATACTGGGCTGTAGGAAATAGAGCATATAAAAGTGTGATATTAATTCAAAACAGAAAACTGAAAAAAAACCTTAACAACTTAGAATCTTGTTTTGCCAGTTTTAAGAGGAGAGACTTCTTCTGGATGCTCAAGGATCCAACCACAACAGAAGCCTTAAATATTGCATGCAACTTTCGAGGCTTGCAGCCAAATTGCAGGGTAGCAACGTGTAAATTCTTAGAAGGCTAGTGAGCCTGCTATTCTTATTAGCCCATTCTGATCATTATTGGCCTTTTTAAAATGGTAAAATAGTAAGATATACTTCCAGGTAAAAGAATTCAGGACATGAGTACATATTTCATTAAGAGAAGTATTAATTAGCATTTCTGAATGATTTCACATTCAATGGCAACATAATTTTGCTTATCAAATGCAGAAGTCCAACCTTCCAGCAGTAAAGATAACGACTACTAAATATTGTTCAAAACATAAACCAGCAAATACTTAGATGCTTGCCTTGCCTTTCCACATGATGCATTACAATAACAGCTGCTATTTTACTTTGTTAACAGCGATTTTTCTCTCACTAAATTAAACAATACCCAAACCAATTCGAGTGCATTTTGGTGGTGCCCTGAGTTAAAAATAATTTGGGATAAACATGTTTGACAGCTAGTAAGTTAATGAAACATTTATTTCCTCCATATGACATCCTAACATTTTAAGTTTTGAAGTCTGTCTTCTGCATATCTGTGTGTCTCATGCTTTGGTTCACATCACAGAGCAATCCTGGAGCACAATAAAAAAGGGATTCCCCTTGGATGAAATTTAATTAGAAGATGTGCTCCAATCACCAACAGGCATTCCAGCCACAGGAGCAGAGTAGAGCTGATCCAATGGGGAAACCTCAGGAATGCACACAGTAGGTATGGTCATGTGTTCAGTGCCAAATGTTCTGCTCCAAAAATCCAATTCTGTCAGTCCATACAATTTGCTAATCTAAACACAGCTGAGCAGCAGGAGTTGGGATTAACTCTGAGTATTTATCTCAATTGTCTCCACTCCAGAGTTTCTTTGCATGATCAATGTAAATGTTTTCAGATATTTCAGCTGCATGGGGCAAAGAGGAATGAACATTTTGGTACTTTTCACTTCTTGTTGTGGTGACATAAGTAGTGGTTGATGGGAAATAAAACAAATACTGCAGATTGTTTTGATTCCTGTCAAGGCTGTTATTACACTGTTCACATATGACTTTTTTTTTTTTTAAACACTTTGCAAAATAACATGTCTGCTGCTTCACATTGCTGTTGTCAAATAGTCCAGACTATCTCAACATTCTTCCTGTCATGTTCCAGAGTATGGCAGAGGAATGATCAAAATTATTTTCTGCCTTTCTGAGCTGAGAAAAAACATGGATTCCCACAATGAATGCTCTTGTTCTTTGGGAGCATCTCCAATCTTTGAATTCCAGTTGTTCTTCATAACCACTCTAAGGATGTGCAGGAAAAAAAAAAAACAGCTTTTTTATTGCATTTGGAATAGAAAAGGGCTGTATGTGTAACTTTTAAAATAAATCTCTCAGGCACAGTGATGTTCAGTACATTGCTTTAATTGTTTGGAATCTAAAAGTTAAATTCTATTACCTTCACCACAACTTGAAGAGGAACTCGGAAGAAATGCTCTTATTTGTCAAGTTGGGTGAGCGAGGAGAGCACCATCCTTACAGGGATTTCAAATCAATCCTACTCCAGGAGGTAACTGCCACTACTAATAAGGATTTTGTTTGCAATTCGCTGTACGTTTCCTCAGGATGTCACTTTGCTCATCAAGCAAGCCTGCAGGCACTCTCTCCACTCCAAACAATATAAAGCCATTAAATTCTTTTGCCTTGTTAAGGGGAAACACAAACTTCCAACCACCCAAACAGAAAGGCAAGTGGAAAAGTAATGTTCAACCCCATGCAAGTAATTTTCTTCCATGTTATTGTTTTAGCAATGTGAGCTCCCCACTTCCAGTCTGATCTTTAACTTTTCTGAGACTATCAGAGTTTCACATATGGAATAAGAGTAATATGGTTTGGGGTTTTTTTCAGAAGCAGATCTGCTCTGTTCACTCCTTATGCTCCATGCTTCCAACAGCTTTTGCTTTTCTGGGACATGGAAAATTAGCCCAAAGATTTCCAGGGCTAGTTCATCACACTGGACACTCAAAGTGGAAGAGGAGGGATGTACAACAGAAATGTCATTTTTGGTGGACTGCTCAATGCTATGCCTGATCCAGCCATTTTGGGGGGGTTTTAATCATCTAATTTGTCCATGTAGATCTATCAACTTCAGAGTACTCCAGCAGATGAATTATTGTGCTTTACTCTCCTGTTCTCTTGTCTCTCTTGCTTAGCACAGCATGAAATACTTTAAGTGGTTTGCATGGTGTAATTGGTCACCTTGAAGTCAGGAAAAAAATGCACTGAGTGTTTGAGAGCTGACTTGTGAGCTCTGCTCTTGTGCTGGAACTACTCTAAAGCTTCACAAATTCTATCAAAATCTGGCTGTTACCACTTCTCCTTGGTAGCTTTTCTAACTCTAGAGCTCTCCACTGGCATAACTCTTCTGTGTGATCACACCCTGGTAGCACTTGGATATGTTTATCTCCTCTGACTAAAGGGCAGATCTTCCCAGAAATCCATCTCTGGTGCTCTGCCCGTTTCGACACTGTCTGAGCAGCACAGAGAGATTCTGAGCAAAACAAAGCTGTAAATTATTTACCTACTTGATTCTAAACCCAGACAAGCCATGATTTCATCCCTCCACAGCAAGTCCATATAATTTCAGGCAGCCTTGGAGGGCACCAGTCCAGCTCATGCCCCACCCAGTTCAGTTAATATTACTGTAAATATTCTGTTTTAAATTTCACATCAGGCTATACAAAAGACCTTTGCCTGTTGCCATGGGATTCTGGTCCTGATTGTAAGAGATAGACAAAATACCTTTTGACAGTTCTTTGCTGTAAATATGTTCTTGATATAAACTGACCTCTTATTTTCTGGGTGCCCAGGGACGTAATTGCCATTAAAACTTTGGATTGTAGCTCTCCCATTTGTGTAGCACAAACAGGCACGTGCACAAAAGGCTGCTCCACAAAAGGCAAATTACATATGTGATTTGGATATTGTGTGTTTTAAAAAAGCAAGCACACACATGCTGTCAGTAGGCTCAGAGCCTCCCTTCAAATGTGTATTACAGCATCTCCCTGTCTCGCTTTCGATGACCTAAACTGAGTTTAAAGTCTTATAATGTAAACTGGTTTCTCAAATTCTGATACTTCAGTGCCTTTTCTTTGTAAGTGGAAACCAGAATAGCTCATGTTGAGGTACAAAATATTTCGAGCTACAGTTTTGACATTCTGATCAATTCTGTGTCCCTGCGTATATTATGTAAAAAAAGACAAAAAATGTTTGAATATATATCTTTTCAGACTTCATCCAACTTAATTATTAGACAAACACGGTCCCAAAATCTTTTGGTCAATACTGCTCCATCAAACAGGCTTTGGCTGCATTCCTGGCTTTAAGAAGCAGAAATCTGGGGTTTTTTCTATGCTGAAATGCATTATTTTGTGTGAAGGATCCAGCCAGTCAGAGATCAAAGTTGCACTGTGTGACAAACCTTTCTACATCTTTCTTTAGCACTCAGCAGTGATGTTTTAATCACGGACAAATCATCATTGGAGGTTGCATTGGGCCCACTCCTGTGAAAGGAGCCCATTAAAGGGAGCCCCATTCAAGGGAGGCTCCCCCACGATGGGTGATGTGTGAGATGGGTCAGCCCACTGAACTTTAACCTGTTTAATGCATTCTATATTTTTAAAAGATTGTAAGGCACTAAATCAAACACCTTAAAAAGTTTATGCAGCTCCATCAACCATATCTGTGATATACTCAGAGGCCAAAAAGGATTGTTTGACAAATCCTTTTTCTCTTGAAATGCTGACTGCCTTTCATTAGTATTTAACTTTTGCTAACTAAACCTTCATCAGCCTTTTAATTAGTTTCCTGGGGGTTGTTGTCAAATACCAGTCTGTGCTAACCTGAGCCACACCAGCTGCCTTTCTGAGTATTTGCACCATAAACTGACAACCCCCCATTTCCATGACACCTTCATTTAGCAGAGCATTGGGTCTGAGGTGACCCCAGCTCCTCCAGGACTCCTGTACTCCTAATTTAAGGGTGTTTATCCCCAGCAAAATTCCTCTCTGTTATTGCTGGACTTGAAAGTATTTTACCCCAAGGTGACAGAAACTAAAAGAAATTCTTACCAGGCACATCAGCCTTTTGAACATCATCTTTTTGAACTAAAATCTGAGTTTTAGTTTATTTGGAATTAAAGAGATCCCAGAAAATAAACTAAACTAGAATTTTTTGTTTTGCCCACATGGATTTTTTTTCATGTCTTTTATTTTCTTTTTTTACTTCTTTTCTTCCCCTTCTCCTATTTATACTTGAAAGCTATTTATGTCCCCTATTCCCATCAAGGCTAAACATTTGTTATTAATTTTAAATGCTTTCTTCATTGTATCACTGAACCATAACGGATTTTTTAGCTAAATTTGTTTTCTTTCATGTCAAGGGATGTGGCTTTGGAGATATACAATTAATACATTTTCTTACCAAAAAAAAAAAAAAAAGCCCCAAAAAACCCACACAGAAAAAGAACAGAAAAGTATTTTCTGTTCAAATATTTGCTAAGAAATTTCTAGCTGTGGGAATTTAGCACTTCTCAAACACACCATAGTACAGCCTTCTCTTCTCCCTTAATGAATATAAACTTGTTATGATCCTTGGGCCAGTAGTAACTTGCATTTATTGTTGTATTTATCCACCATCATGTGGCTCAAAACACAGTTATGCAGCAGTGGATGCAGCATCTTTAACTGGTAAAAAAACCTCATAAACTTTAGAAGCTCGGTTCAAGCTCCATTCCATAGTGGCAGATCCTACAGAGGAAAAAAAAAAAATCACAGTTCTACTTGATTTCTTTTCAGATGAAGTAATTTTCCTGATCATCCTCATTGTCTTTCAGAGTACCTCTGCTGGCTCTGCCACCTATTTTGTGAGTTGTGCATTGTTACATCTAATTCATTCTTTAGTTTTGCTGATACCAAGCACTCTGCATTTTTGGCTGCTTTTGTGCTCTGAGGAGGTGTTTGCAGAGGCTCTGGGATGTCACTCCTCAGGTCAAGACAACTGCACAGAAATCTGGGGCACAGCATCCATTTTGTCTCAATGAAGTGCAATCCCGTGAGCCTGTCTGGATTTTGTTGTCCAAGGAAAGTCCATCACAGCTGAATGTTACTCTTTCCACATTTGAAGGAAATCAGGAATATGGCAGTATCCTGGCTCTGGATCCTAAATCTGCCTGAGCTGACTGCCCAAGTCAGGACAGAACAAAAGTTCAATTGTGTTTGTCTTCTCTGTGTCACAAGAGCACATGCCAGTCTCAGGTAAAATAAAATAAAAAAAATAAAATTGTAAAAGCCATATTCTTGTCAGTACCACAAACATACTTGTAACTCCACAGCACCTGCAGGTGCACCTGAGCTGGGCTGTGTGTCTGTGCTCCAGTGGGACAATTTTTTGAAGGTAATACCAGCATGGACAGGTTGTTTCTTTCTGGAGCTGAACAATGGATGCAGATAAAACACAGGAGAAAATGTTCTGGCTTTCCCAGGCACTGATCTGTGACCCACGGGGCTGCCTCAGGTAACACAATGGTATCATTTCAAGTTTCAGGAGCGTGCTGCAGATTTCCAAAGCCCCTCAGCTGTTTCCTGGGAAGGGTTTGAAGCTACACTGATGAGCTGTGCAATCTAATGCCCAGCTTTTCAGCTGTTCCTATAGATAAGTCCATATAGATACTGTTCATATAAACAAGGGCTCTGTTTTGCATTTAAATTGGCAAATAAAGAAAGGCCTAAATACACAAATATACAAAATTTAATCCAAAGTGTCTCCTTTTCTGTTGATATAAAGTTTGCAATAAATAGGAGATAAAATACGTAAATATTTGAACAAAAATATAATTAAAAGAAATGAGAGAAACTCCTGTTTTCACAGCTGGTTATTGGTGCTAATTGCCAGCCTCACATTTCATCTTCAGGACTCAGTTGATTAAGGTAGCCATGACATATTTTCTGTCAAGAAGCCATTCAAGTATATAAAGATACATATCCCAACTTCACTCTCCCAAAACAGCAAATTCATTCAGGTTTTGTCAGACATACAAATGCTGCAGCTTCACTGATGCTCATGGAAGGGATCTGCCTCACTTGGGATGGGTGCAAAAGAGTTTTATTACTTGTTGGAATTTCTTTTTTTATCACCTCCTGTTGTTTCTCCAGCTCCTCACTTTCCAATACAACTGAAAAACACTCAGCCTCCCCCTTAGTCCATTCCCAGCAACAATAACCCTGTCAGAATGAATGTTATAGGAACGATGGTCCCTTACTACCAATAATTTAATTATAAATCCATCTTGGTGTCCTCACTCTCTGCATGCAGCACCAAGTGGACAAAGCTGGGAGGCTCCTCCACCCCCTGGTATATCTCAACCTTGGTGTTGAGGAACTGTCTTCTCCTGGGATGAGAGCCTAATTTATCATCTCTATAATGATGCATGTTTCTTGTTTCATCCAGCTGCCTTCTTTGGAAGAAATGGACAGCTAAATAGATTTAAATAGATTATATCCTAATTAATAATTAACATTTAAAGCAGATATACAAAATGGCTCGCAGCCAAGTGGGAAATAAACCCTTTTTTTCCAGGCTACAATTAATTTCTTCCAGAGATGAAATGATAAGAAGTACAAGAAAATATTTAGTGACATTTATCTGCACATTGAAATAGAAGTATTATGACCTGAAAAATGTATGGAAAGGTTCCTGTCATCTGGTTCTCCTTGATAATATTCTTCCATGGTGCTCAAACAAAATGCAGAATAACAAATACACCACAAAACTCTGCCTCCTATCCCATAAAGTCTGCTTTTCCTTACTCTTTTTCCCCCTCCCCTTTGTCTAAAAATTAAATAAAATATATGAAATTAATCCAGTGAAGAAAAAAATATCCCGGGAGCCAGAGGAGAAATCCTTACATTTCCACTTATTCTCAGCAAAATCTGGATAAAAGTGAGATTGGACCCTGACCAGCTTTACAGACCCTCTTACAGCAAAGGTTGCAGGGCCACTTTGCTGCCACTTTTAAGCTCCAGGCTGCTCTGCAGTGAATACAGGAAGGGATATTCCATGGCATTTGAAGACAAGCCTGAAAACATGCATTACATATATTTGTTATAGTAAATAAAGCATTCTTTCCCCCCTAGCTCCAGCAATGCAATCCAGTGCTATTAAACTCAGCGCTTACGTGTGCATTTACTCAATCCCTTTCTATCCAGAGAGCATTTCCTCTTCCCTGCAAACACAGCTGCTTTAATCCCAGCGCTCAGAATAGAGACACATTTCAGCACTGACAGCAGGAGCAGAGGCCAAGGAGCCCAAGCAGAACCTGCTGAGTCTCAGGGCTGCTGTCACTCCCCTGCCTCAGCTCCCCACAGGTGATATTCCCCTCTAGCCTGCACATTTGGGAAGCAGCAGGCAGAGATGGGGTGGTGCCACGTGCTCCACCCTGACTTTTGACATATGCAAGGCCCTGAGGAACCTGATCTAGGGGAGGGGTGTCCACCCTGCCCATGGCAGGGGGTGGAACACCCTGATATTTACTGTCCCTTCCAGTGCCAGCCATTCTGGGATTGTGTGATGTATTTCAGGTGGGAAAAACATGAAGGATTCGGATCTTTTCCAGATGGTGACTGTGCCCAGCAAAGGATTTACCTGCTGATAGATCCTTTGGTACCTCTGCAATATCTCAGATCATTACAAATGGTTATCTTGAGCCAAAGCCTACAGGTCAGTCTGGCCAGGAGGCTCCAAATGGAGGCTCGTGTCATCTTTGAGTAAGTGAACATTAAAAGAAAGGAAACAGGCTTTATTTTTAAGGCTATGCTAGGCAAACATCCCTTGCAGAAAGTGAATAATAAATATGCTGTGTGCCAGAGTAATGTCCGTGGGGGGAGGTAAGGAATTGCTATAAAACATGGTATTCTAACTACTACAGATGTTGCTGCTAGAATTTACAGTTTTCCCTGCATGCTTATCTCTCCTCACCAGTTTCTGCACATTGAATCTCATTCAAACATGGGCCATTTTAAGCCATCTTTTTATTATTTTAACCTTTTTTTATTTTGAGCTACAATTAATTTCTCCTGTGCTATTCTGTAATGCTAAATAGATTCAAGACCTGTATTTACAAACCACATGCAATCCTATTTTGGCACATGTAAATTACATGCAAATACATTCTAAATTAGTTTGTTTATCACTCCAGAATTCTAATCCAAAGGTTTTGTTTTTTAAATTTAGTTTTTATTCTGACATGTTTACAAATGAGTTTGACTCTGGAAAATAACTTAATAAACTCAGGGTTAGCTATGCAATTAGAGGAGGCATCGGGGAACCATAAAACCTGGAAAACAATATTTACATCTTTTGTACATCCAAGATTCCACCTTTTTTTTTTTCCTCCCTTAAATTCATCATTTCAAAATATTGCTGTTATTTTCGTATGAGGACAAACAGCAAGAACTCATTTTTATAACCAATGACCCCTCTCTCCAACAAGAAATTCATAGGGTAGCACTGGATAAAATGCATAAAGTAGAAGATTTCATTATAAAAAAAGAGAAAATGAAAAATAACTGAATTAACATTGATCATGACTTTTCAACAGCATTTCTTATTATTACGGCCAGGCAAAGTCTCCTGTGGGCAGTAAAGCTTTCCCATGTATTATTAGCCCTCTACAGAAAGCTATGAAAAGACACAAATCTGTTTTGTCAAAGGACAGAAGAGCATTTAGTTATAAGAGAAAGTATGGCCATAATCCATTGTGGGGTTGAAGGTGAAGAAAACAGAACCATAACACGAAGCCTTAAGAGAGTAATACCCCTGCAGTTAATTCCTGAGCACCACAGCCCAGCCCCCCAGGCTGCAGGCAGAATTCACTCCCAGGCCAGCCTGACATCTCCAGGGTTTGTATTTATGAGCAGCAGCACTGCTCCCTGGCAGCTCTGCTCCCCTGGGCGCTTCCAGAGGCTTTTTTGGGGATGCCACAAGCGGCCACGCAGCTGGTCTGAAAACCAGAGCCCTGGCAGAGGTGTCCCCCAGAGGTGGGAATGCCTTGCTTGGCTGTGCTGCTGCTGGTGGGGCAGCCCAGAGCCCAGATGAGGCCATTTAGGAAAGTTTTCCAGTAGACAGAAAGATATTTGAGTGCTCTGATAACAAAACTCGAGCCCATCTCCTGCAGTGAGAGAGCTCAGTTCAGCTCTGGCTGTTGGGTTTGTCCAACCTCTGACAAGAATTAGGGTTTGGTCCCAGTCAGCTGCAATTTAAGTGCTCTGGATCAGATCCCAAAGCAAACATCAGCAGGTCTAAGTGAGGGTTCCTTTTGCATCCAGCCACAGGCCCTTCACCCTCACAGCCCCTGGAAGGAAGGTGGGTTCAGCACAGGGGATAGGCAGCAGCACAACAGAATTCTGCATCATTCTGAGGCTCCCTGGAGGATGGGCAGGAAGATCAGGGACTCTCCAGATAACCCTTCCTTCCTTCCAGTAGTCCCCAGAGAATAAGGACAAGGGATGCAGCTGTGCAACAGGGCAGGTAATATAATAAAGCATCAAGAATAACACGATTTCCTGCTATCTCCTAGGTATTTTGAAAACAGTTATTTTCATTTTGATTCACATGGCCCAGAAATGTGACTCTGGTTTGTGTTGCCTCCCCCCTTATCCTCTGTGCCTTGTGCCCCTTCCCCTGCTCTGCCTGGCTCCTCTGGCAGCACTCTCTGTCCTGGCACTCACAGATCTTTGCAGTCCAGTGCAGGGTCTTG
This sequence comes from Dicaeum eximium, assembly GCA_013396995.1. Classification (NCBI taxonomy): domain Eukaryota; kingdom Metazoa; phylum Chordata; class Aves; order Passeriformes; family Dicaeidae; genus Dicaeum; species Dicaeum eximium. The sequence goes on along the minus strand of VWZP01001339.1, from coordinate 1,366,687 downwards.
TACAGCATCAGGAGGTGCACAAACAGAATTTCACCTTCCTTTAACCTGCTTCTTGAGGACACTGCAGTGCTCCTTCTGCCTGACAGTCCTCACATTATCTCATTTAGCAGCAGCTCAGATGACTCCCTCCAAATCTGCACTGAGCTGTGGGATGAACAAGGCTCTTTTCCACCATGGCTTATGCTGCACTTACAGTCTGAATTCACAGAACCAGCACACCTTCCCCATTCAAATCTCTGCTAAAAATTCCTTTGTTACAAGCTCAAAATAATAATAAGGGCTCTGGGTTATCCTTTCTTGTGGGTTTCCCTGTGACCTTGGCTGACTGCTTTAACAGAAATGTTCTGCATACAGAAAAAAATGAGCCCACTGGCAATCCTTAGAAACAAATGAGCTTAGGAAAAGTCCTTTGTGCAGTTCCAGCTCCCCTCTTCCTCAGTCCCAGCCACTGCTGCTGTATAATCACCACCGTTTTTTGCCATTTTCCATTACATCAGAGATTGGAGGAAAGGGGGAGCAAAGAGACACAGTTCTATGAAAATAACATTTTATTTTTGACATTCTCTTTCCATGTTTCCCATCCACTGCCCTGAGCTTTGTCTGCTTAAGTTGCCAAGTATTCAGGAGCAGCTTGTTGTCACTGCATCCAGCAGGATGGCACCCCTGTGGACTGGGGTACATGGATGCTGCTAAAATAGAAATAAGCAGAGTTGCTGCATGTGCTTGGCTAGGTTAAAAAAAAAAAAAGACACAAGCTAAGATTCAGGCCCAGGTGCAATTCAGCTGCACTGGAATGACAGCACCCTAAAGCCAGTGAAAAAAGGACTTGGGGCTTATCTGTCTCTGGCACAGCACCCCAGTAATGGGGCTTGCAGGCATCTGTCCCCACGCTGGTGAGGCTGCAGCACGGCTCTGCTGGTCAGGGCTCTGCTGGCTCATGCCTTTCTGCACTGTGTTCTATTTTGTAGTGTCAATATAATCCTCTGCTGCCTTCTAGATATTTAATACACTGATTTACACTTAGTCTTGTTCAGGTCACTCAGCAAGAAATGTGCCTAAGTGAAGAGTGGCAGGTGACCTTGAAAATTAAAATTTCATTAAAAAGGAAGAATGTTTTCTATCCTATCTAAAAACATCTGATACTGAAGAAATAAGGGGTTTATGAGAAAAAATGTTTCTATTTTAAGTTTTCCCCAAGCTTACACAAGAACAGGAACACAATACACCTGTGCATAGATTTGCTCATTTTCAGTCCCTCTAAATGAGCCCAATGGCTCATTCTGCACATTGTGAAGTAAAACAGAAAGTATTGTGTGCAAACATTTACAGCATAAAAAGCCTTGTCACCTGGGATACTTGCTAGTTCTGAAAATTCTGATCAGAGATAAGAACCAAGACAACTCACTGTAATCAATTATGCACAGATAGTCCTGTGTGCAATTCATAGAAATAACACGAAAAACATAACGTGGATTTACACGCAGAAATGAAATATGGACATGGTCAGAACATTAATCTTCTGATTGCTATCTTAAACTGGCACTTTGGCTGAGTCTCTGGCTAGATACTGTTCCCTTGGAGGAATTTCCAGCAGTCCTTGAGCAGCTCCTGCTTACACGGGAGGAGCAGCAGAGCCACAGCCCAGGGCTGGGGGTGACAGTGCTGCAGCACCCTGCACTGGGGGGTTTTTTGTGGGTTTTGTGGGGGTTTTATGTCCGTGCAGGCAGAGGTGGTTAATCCCCACACACATCCCCAGAAAGCCACTATTTGACAATCTGACTGAATTTAACAGAGGAGCAGTGCCCGGCCATATCCCATGTGCAGCACAGGGCCCTGTATGTGCACCCCCTGTGGCAGTGCTCACCCTCCCACACCAGCCACTAAATCCAAGATGCATCCAGGTTTGAGGCAGGTATGAACATGCTACGATTGTTGCCCTCACAAATACCAAATTCACACTTTTGAGGTCTTTTCTGCGTCTTTTCCGCATCTTTTCCACTCACCCTTATAACAGTAAAGTCAAGGAATTCGTGTTGCAATATCAATCCTCTCATCAGCTTTACACCCCTCAAAACCTGTAAAGTATTTAGATTTCCACGTGAGGATTTGTTCCTGTTTTGCTGTAGCTGACATCCTTTCGTCACAGGTGTTACACATTTTTGCCCAGGTGAGCCCCAAAGAGTACCCAGTGACTTAATGAGCAGATCAATTACTGCTCATAAGAAAAGACACTGTCTCTTTAAAGGTTATTTGAAGGTTGATTGCTATCTTATTGCTTATATCCTGCAAATCTATTCAGCCTTATGAATGAATTTGACCTTTTTATACTTACTGGGGAAAAAAAAACAGAACAGAAGTTAATTTAGAGCTCTATAATACAACACTTTTTCCCAGAGAAATGAAAGGGCATTCAAATCGATACCTGCACAATAACACTCTGATGAATGTTTGCACCCAATTTTCTCATTTTGCTAACTTGAGATTGGGCATTTTGAATAGTTCTCAAAGAACATATTCTTTATGTGCTGTGAAGTATGTGGTATTGTGTCCAAACAATGCTAGGGGATAATCATTATAGGAGTGTCACTGGGCCTGAAAAGGTCAGTTTGTTAGAAATGTCAGCTTTCAATGCAACTGTGCTGGACCTTCCCATGTAAGGATCCAATTAAAGGGACATGCCAAGGTGCATGGAAACACCGTGGTGACCCAGAATAATAATAAGGAATTGTGGTAAAGCTTGATATTTTTCTTCAAAAGTAATGGATTAGCCTTTGGAATATCTCCTCTGCAGTCTTATTTTGACTTCGCAAATATCACTTCTTCTACATGTATCCAAAAAAAGGTCACTTTTTTAAATGCAAAGGTGGGAATGAAGCAGCCTTACTAAAAGTAAACATTCTACAACCAAATGGGGATAAAGTTCTGGTTTCATTGTTGAATCAAAAAAGTGGCATTTTAGTGGAACTCAAAACTGGGATATTTGAGAGGGATGCAGGTGATGTTTGGGGACACAGGTGGAAATAGGTCAGGGGACAGGCAGAAAGATCAGGGAAGATTTATTCTCTTGGGACATGGTGTGAGGGAAGGGATAAGACAGTGGAGTAGGAGGTATCCCTGCAATTATTCTTCTGGCAAATGTAGAGGTATAACTAAGAATTAGGAAGGTACTGATCTGCATGAATGAGTAATTACAAGCAACAGTATTATTTCTCCTTATCATAGCAAATGGAAATTCTTACAGCTCTTCAGATGCTGTAAAGATGAGAAATTGGATATAGTAAAATTTCCTAATTAGCCTCAGGACAGCTGAAGCCAACCTAATGGCACAAAAAAAAAAAGGAAAAAGAGTCCACGTCTCCCTTCTGCTCTCTGTTAGTACAATTATCTTGCTAAAGTTTCATCAAGTCTGGAACAAACTTCTTCCTGTAGATTTATGGTTCAGCTAAGACAGACAACATGAGAATTTCACTTTGAGCAGAGATTTTAGCATTTCTATTTTATTTTTATGGTAGGGAAATTCATGTACTGTGGGTTCAGACAAACCATTTGGGGTCTATTGCCTTGCTGAGCAGTGAGATTCTGACTTCCCCAGTTATCTCATATTACTGTGGGTGGATTAATACCCAGTGATATGGGAAATAATTCACTGAGCATTAAAACACTCAATTATTACTGGAATTCTAAGTAATTTATTTTCTCCACCAGCTTTGCAAGTAAAAGAGCATGTGAAGCTTCACTAACAAACATGAGCAGTGGTTATGTTAGGCTGTTTAAAATCTTCAATGCCATCCTTTGACACGTACTTAGACCAAAATCAATGTGCTATTAATTAATAAGGAGTAGCAAAAAAAAAAAAAAGTCCCCGAATTTTAGCAGCAAACAACTTTCTGTCACATTTTATTAGTTGGTATCATTTTTACTAATACCTGTCTTATAGCTTCATGACTTTGAGTTCATATTATTTTCATGCTTCAATTAGAAAGAAGTTGATAGCCAGGCTATCCAGGAAGGTAATGGAAAAGTCTTGTAGCAGGGCTTAGTGGTGGAATTTATAGTTAAATGAAACTTTGAAATATACTATAAAACTTCTCCTTCCTTTACGCACTTTTACTTGAGGTCTCATAAACAGTAATATGTAGAAATGCAAAACTTAATCAGCTAAAAAATATAGCAAATCCCACATATCACTTTATGCAATGCCAGGAGAGCAGAAATATATTTTCCTAACCAGAGGAAATTAACTAGGCAACAGTCCTATATCTATAATTTAAAGCAGTAAAATATGTATGGCAGAAGCTAAAGCCACCTTAAAAGAATTCAGGGTAGCAGTATATCACAAATTAATGAAATGGAGACATTTTTAGAGCATGCAGCACTGATGATATTAAAGGGGGAAGAATATTTCACCACATAGATCAGACTGATAAATACTTTTAAAATCAAGCTTTTTTCCCTGTTTAAAAGGGTAAGATCTGAAATATTAGGGGGAAGCACGTACAAACCATTAACATTTCTGATCAAATCTCAATGGAGATTAGGATTATCTTACTCTGTCCCTACCTGTAAAGCTCTGATGTGGTTTACACATTAGGAAAATCTGAGTAAATCAAAAGGCAGGAATTACAGAGTCAGCACTTACTGGTTTTCATCTAAAACAGAGCTGGAGGAAACTTAAAAAAATTACTTTATATTCCGTGCTGTAGCCAAGCTGGACACTACGGAATATTCAACTACCCCAGGTTTTTTAAATGCAATCAATTTACTGCTGCCAAATGTAGTAGGTTTATATACATCTGGGAAACATGCACCTACGGTGCTGATGAATTTCTCCTGACATTGCACTGATTTCAAGAGAATGTTATTTTAAATTGGCAGTAGAGAGACTGGTAGAGAAGGATAAAGCCCTGAGGATGGCTGAATCAAAGAGAATTTCAAAAGAATTTTCCTGATGGTTCTTGGATAATACCACATGTTAGCTATTTTCAAAGCCAATAGTTTCCAACACACTTCCATTTATGGTATCAATAATTAAAAAATACTTCAGTGCAAGAGGAACTTACCTTACTGAGAAGAGAAATTGGAAAGCTGTATTATTATCATAAACACAGGAGATGCAAAAAGCTGTGTCTCCATGGAAAAACTATGGAAACAGGGGTATCTTATTTGCAGCTATTGAGTGGTTACCACAAAATGTGATGTGATTGCATGTGCGTGTTCAAAGTGCTACTAGAACATGATCACAGAGAAATGAAGGGCAGATCCTCATCTCCTTTGTGCAACAAGGCCAAATTAAACCACCTCAAGCTTCGGTCCTAAACCTCAAAGACAACTAGAATAGCGTTAAGGAAATGTTTTGGATCCAATTCAGAGGTAATGCTGGGTTTAAAGAAAATTTAAATTACCAAAACTTAAATCTCATTATGTCCCACTCCCTGCCAGCATGTCCCTGCCAGCTCCTAATGAATTTTTAACATCCTTCCCCCACCCCACTGCGCACATCAGCTCTGACTCGGGCACCCTGAACTGTACAGCTGCACTCTAATTGTACCTCACATGTCAAGGGGCAAGAAGAAAGGAGTGTGGCAAGAGCATTGATAAATTTAACTTAACATTCCTCCAGCTACTCAGCAGCGAGGCAGAGCAGTGAGCTCCCCTCCACACTTTACAGGGGTGTCAGCTACTTCAAAGGAATAGATTGGAGCACGGGGGAGCCTGGCTTGCTCCCAGCTTATGCATCATTTGTGTCTGGCTGTTTCTGGAGATCCACAGCAAAGCAAAGACTTCCTCCAGTTTGGGGCATGGTGTGGAGCTTTCCATGCCTGCTTTATTAGGGTGCTGGAAGAGGTGAGCTCTGCATGTTGCATACAAGCCGTGCAGCTCCAGCCATCTGAATTTCTTCCTGTTTCTTTTATTTTTTTTTTTGCCTTTGCCTGGACTTCTCTCAGTCCAGGGTATAGATTAATGGTCTATACCTGTTCAGTTTAACATACAGACGTGCTGTTAAGCCCAGAACCTGTTCAGCCAGGTTTCAGGAAGCCAAGCACATGTTGCTTGGGGATTGGAACCCGTGTGGAGCAGGGCAAGAGGCAGCGCTGGGTCAGCCTTGGTGTGGGTTCAGCACAGCACGGGCAGGGGTGAGGTTCAGGGAACAAGAAACAGGCACAATTTCTGACTCTTTGGTGAGTTCTGGGGCATCATGCACCAGCCTTGGCCATGGGGAGCAGAGTGACTGCCATGAGGGAATGTTAAGGTTTCTGTGATTCCACAAACCCTCTTTAACTGCTTTGGCACCTCAGCAACACCTAACTTCCATTAATGGCATTATTTTACCTTGCAATTAATCTCATTAATTGGCTGATCAGTTTTTGGAAATTGTCTTAGTAGCACATGGAGAAGAGCTGTTGTACTGTCTGCAAGGGACCGCCGTGGATTCTTGACTAAAGGTAGAAAAACTGGTTCAAGAGCTTCACACAAACAAACACACTCACACACACACACACACGAAAGAGAGATGATATTCATTGTGACAGAGGTGCAAATCTCAGAGGTCACCTTTTCTTTTGAAGCCCTTTGCCTATTCTTACAATTAAGCAACAGGGTTTTGGTGGCCGACACCCCTTGTGGGACACAGAGGAGTTTCACAACTCCAACTAAAGCTGTGTGACCTCTGCCAAAAGCAAAGGCTGCCTGCCTGCGGCAAGGTGGAGAACAGAAACAGGTCCCAGAGGATTGGCAGGTGCAACTAAACAGCTCAGCCCCTCATCTGAATCAGTAAATTAAGGGTTGACAGTGATTATGGCTGATCCCAGCCATCATAACTGATATCACGACTTTGTAAAAGCAGACTGTCAATGTCAGATCTTAGAACTAGGACTCAAAGAATTAAATATTTTAAAGTAGCAGTCTCCAAAGACAGATAAAAGCCCCAAGGCTATGATTTATTTTATTTTATTTTTGTATTTGTCGGGCTGAAACTAGACCCTTTAATCCACAGGCTGACATTTTCCAATCCTACTAGGAATTGAGTGCCTAACTTTTTCAACCCCTTTGAAAAATCTCAGCTTTAGGCTCTTTGGTAAGTTTGGCCTCATCCAGCACCAAGCTTCTTTTGAAAATGCCTCTACTGAAGGTAAAATTACAGGTACTTTATTATGTAATCGTGAACAAGTATTATGTTTTTCCCTATGTATCCAGTCAAGGTAGATTTCTAGTTAAATATCAAAGGGGAAAACTTACATTTCAGAAAAGGTACACATTATAGAAAGCTGTTCCCCCCCTTTTAGTGCAGTATGCTTACCTACACAGTTATTGAAGATCCTTCTAACTAATTGCTGTGTTCATTTAGTAGATTGCTTTATTAAACAGAGAACTGAAGCTACAGCTACTTTCTGATCACATCAAGGCCCAAACTCAACCCAACCAGCCCTTTTACAGTGAATACTGTACCAGAAATTATGAGAAAGGTATCATAAGTTTGTTCTACAGAAAAGTCTCATATTAAGTCATTCTGGTTCCCAACCCTCTTTTCCCTTATTGAAAAAGTTCCCGTGGACTTCCGTGTCCTTATCCAAGATCTGAGTGTGTGCTGTGATTAAGACCTTCAGAGATCTTTCTTTTCTTTTTCCTCTAGAAACAGGGAATGCTGAAGATATGGAAAATGAAAAATGTGCCATGTTTGTCCTTGAAGTTACAGTTAGAATAGTGACAATAGCTGTATCACACTGTATTGTTGCTTTTATCAGCAAGTGCCCTGAGCATACATTAACATAATTGCAAACTGCGTGAAAAGTGAACATGCAAAAATGTGATGCAATTGCCAATAGCCTCAAACATCTGTCCCAACAAAGTGTCCCTCCTCCTTATTTTAATTCTTATTATTTTAACAAGGTTAGTGAAGGAGAAACCATGTCACAGATTATATCTACATTTAGAGTGTCAGAACAATTATTGATGCAAAATTGTTATCCAAGCAAATGTGTGTCACATTTTGTTCACTTCCCATAACACCTGTTCACTCTGCTAACACATTATTACCAGTTAAGGCCAGAACTCATTAGTCCCAGTTAAAGCCCACTTGAAAGCTTAATTCATACACACATCTGAAAAATGAACAAAGTTTACCAAAACGTGGCACTGTTTGAGCAGGGCTTCATCTGAAGCTGGTGGGCAGCAAACTTCTGTAGCAGCTAATGGAAAGAAAGTGAGGCAGGCAAATAGGAATAAATTAAAAGCCACCCAGCCTTAAGGGCTGAGATCACAGAGGGGCACAACTGAACCAGCCACGGTGCTGAGACCTTCAAAACTGGCTATTGCCAGAGCACCACACTTTCTCAATAAGAACAAATTTTGGTTTATCTCCTCAACAGGCAAATTATAAAAGCCACCATGAAGCAGATGATTTAAGGCATTTAAATTCTACTTAAATATTTCCTGACCCACTGTGAGGTTCTCAGCCCTGAGCCTGGACCTTGTGGCTCCTTCCACACACGTAGAGTGCCACCACCTCCCGACTCCCCAAACTGCTCCCAAGGAAAGTCAAGCTTGCACTTCTGTGATACTTGAACACACTTTGTGAATTTGAGGGTATCCGCCCTGCAGATATACCACTAACTGTAGCCCCAGGAGGCTTAAAGAAATATCAGCTCTCCAATTCATAGAGCAAAGGTCTGAAGAGGCAGCTCTGTGAACGGATAACTGCCCGGGGCTTTGCCAAGCACAATAAGAAGCTGTCACTTGTTATTAGGTGAAAGATTTTCTGGGGAACAGTGTTTTTCATTTTGCATGTCAGAGACGGGGGGACAAAACACATTTAGACAACCATCTCTTTAAGAAAAGAGAAGAGAGCGGTGGGCAGAGCTCACTTACCGGGGCTGGTTATCGTCAGGAGGTCAAGCCGCCGTTTCTGCTGAAAAACAAATTATAAAAGGAATTGTTAAAAGGGGACTAATTTTAGTGGGTCAGCTTAGACCTGCAAAGTAAGTGTTCTGACATTTACAGCAGGATTAATTACAAGTTACATGGCTCACAGTAACTCTTTTGGAAGGGATCCACATGTACTTTATGAGGGAGGAAAAAACCCCTTCCTCAGTCCTTTTAATGTGTTTTTATTTGCACTTGTAAAGTGTTACTATTTCGTTTTTGGAACATATACTTGAAATGGATCGCTGGAAGCACAGATGGACCGATATATTTATAAAAGTGATTTCTGATTCCACAGGGAAGAAGACATGGAACCAGGACAAGCAACTCTAAGTTCTTTATTCACATCAATCATTGACTCAATGCCTGTATGTGATCAAACACAATTATATTGCCTTGGGGTGAACCTTTCAAAGACATGTAAGAGGATCTAGACAAACTCAGGACTGATAAAAGGAAAGCTTCTTTACATGCTGAGCGCAGTCAGCCCATGGATCTCATTGCCACTGGATTTCCCTCACCCCAAAAGCTTGCCAGATTTGATCCTCACTGGATATGTGTAGAGATAGCAAAATACAGGGAGTTATTATGGCAAATAATCAAGTTTAAACAGAGGACCGGTTTCTGGAATGGCTGCAAACCTTCACAGGGTGAACAAACCTGTGCTATGAGAAAGTTAGGAAAAATTTAGGAATTTTTCCTAGGAAATAGGAAAAAGTTAGGAAAAATAGGAACAAGCTGTCCCACCAAAGCCTTTGTGATGGTGGGGTGCATCTGAGGTTCTCTTTTCCCATAACATGTAGCCAGCACTGTTGCTTACTCTGTGTTCCCAGTCTTAGGTGACCTCTCCACCACTTTCTCTCTGTAACTTGCCACTTAAATCCAGGTGCTCCTGGACAATTATCCATTTGATATCCATCATATCCATTATCAAAGCAGGGCTTTCCCCATCTCACAGACAGACTGTTACTGCCCCTTCATCCCAGCACTTTCCAACTTACTGTCTTCTTCCTGACTTTGCCCAGCATCAGTGTGTCTAGCAGGTATTGAAGATTATACTGTCCAGTTTAATTTCTCTCTCCTAATTTGCCCAATAATGTCTGTGTTACTTTCATTTATTGTCAGCCCTATCGATCTTCCAATCTAATTCTCATCACTGCACTCACTGTATTCCCTATGTGACAGCTAAAAGTCCTTGAGGAGGAAACATTGACTTGGTATTCCCTACCCTGAGTGCTCTTCCTTGGAAGTCATGACTGATGAAACTCCTTTCCAAACCCATCATTTCTCTGTGGTAAAGCTTCACTGGCTCAAGTGCACGGACACAGTTGGTCACCCACTGAATACGCCTGAGCTGTGTTGGGCACAACAGCAAATTTGGCCTGCTGGGAAGCCAAGTGGGGTGTCAGGCTGGAAAAAACACATTTTCTGAAACCTTCTTGGCCTTCAATTCCTTACCTCTGGCACAACACAAAATATATTTGAGAGACAATTCCTGTCTTTTTCCAGAGGTACTCCTTGCTCTCTTAACTCTGCTAAGTCATTCCAAGCATGACCTTAGCAGTGTGCTCGAGCATATTTACTTTAGTTTAAAATACTGGGGCCAGTGTATGCCAAACCTTTTTCCAGGTGTGCCAGGGTAAAAGGGAGCAGAAAACCCTGCTGCTGCCTTGTGTCACCTGCTCACGCCCCTCCTTTCCTGGGAGCAGCAAAGCAGAGTAAGAAATCCTGTGCATGAGCACAGGACCCACATTCCCAGTGGGAGCTGTGAGATGAAACATCTCCTAATGAGCTAAATTTTATATAGATCCTGCACCTTAATCCTGATTCATATGTACAAAGCTGTGAAATGCCAGAGCTTAGCCCCCACTGGGCCAAAAGCTTTGCTTACATTTCTCAGCACAACTGGAACTCCAAATGTTGTATATCTAACGAACAGCTAGAGCAGAAAATATATATCCAAAGCCTACACTCTGTGAAAGCCTCTCTACTAGGAAAAAAGGTGGAATATAAATATCCTACATCAAAGAAAGTTGGAAAATGTAAAAATATGGAACAGAGAGAAAGGCATGCAGCCCAACTGGCCCCCAGTCCTGACTTGAGTTTGTTAAATGGGGTAAAAATAAACATTAAATAAAAAACCAAAATAGCTTAGCTTGATACATCAGGAAAACAAAAGCATATAGGACAGGTCAAACAAATGGGAAATAAAATGAAATTAATTACAAGTCAAATGTTCAGTTTGTAACTTTTTTCCAGTTTGAATACTGCCTTCAAGCTGACCTTGGAAAAAACAAATTAACTCCAGATCCAGGAAATCTTTGTGTATATGATGAACTTTAAGCTGAACTATTTCTCTGACTTCAAGTGGAACAGCACTGATCTTTTGCATCTAACACCTAACTGCTGCAAGGGATTTGAAATGCCACCAGGTTTTTGGCACTGGCTCCACCCAAGTGCTCCAGGCTGGAGCTCGGTGGCTCCTGCCTGCCTGGTGACAGAGGGAGGAAAAAATTCTCAGCTCTGACCTTCACTGGACCTTGTAGAGGTTTCTCTGCTTTAGCTTGTCAAGGGAAGTTTGTGTACACTCACCCCAGCCCTGGAGAGAAGCAAACAGCAAAGTGCATTCCAGAATCGTGCATTTAAACATGCAAAGATGCCCTAATTATGGGCACAATCACTTTCTGGAAATTCCTGCCTGCTCTCAGATCTCAGGGCTAGCTCTGCCGTTTCCAGGGCTCAGCTGGATGCAAGCAGCCTAGTAACTAGATGGATTTAAAAAAAAAAAAATCCAGACAGACTCACTTATGAGTAGCTATAAAAACAGCAGTATTTGAATTTAAAGAGAGAGACATTACAAATGTCACACCCATTAATAAAATAATTTCATCAGAAAAATCGTGGCTGTGGGGCTTTATATATTTGCTTCTTTCTTCAGTGCTGAAAGATGCAAATTGCAGCTGTGGCCCCCCTCCAGCATGATCACCCTCTCCCTGTTTTGACAGATTTCTTGAAAGACTCAGCTCACAAGATGTCTGGCTTTTTTTTGTTCTGCCTTTAGGAATTTTCCGCTTCTCAAACACCTGCCCCTGCTGAGATGCTTGGGACCATCCCAATCTTCAGGCAACCTACTGTCCCAAGAATTTCTGAAATGTAATGAGTGTCGTCCCTGGCTGGGAGAGTGGTGACAGCTTCCCATGTCTCTAAGGCTGGATTTCACCCACGTTGGCAAAAGGGCATTCCACGAGAGACACAAAAACGATCCCCACGGCATCAGCCATCATTTATAAGAGGCAAACAGAAATATTCCCTGCACCAGCACAGTGTCTCTGCTGCTGCTGCTGTAATCCTGTCCTGCCCTTAAGGGGCAGCATCCTCTTTTCCACTCTGTTTGAGATCCCAAGGGCAGGGAGAGGCCGCCGGTGGCTCATTCTGCTTCCCACCTGGAGCAGCTTCCATCGCTGGCACTACCCACAGGCACAGTCCCTACAGTGCACCAGGAGCAAACCTGCAGCGGATCGTGCTCACTTCCACAAAATTAACACAATCCTTAATTAATGCAATAAGCACTGATGAGTAATAAATCATATTAAAATACAAGGAAGGCAATTTTTTAATAAATTAAGCATTGATTCACTCAATAAATATTAATCTACCAAGCATCAAGAATTCATTATGTTTTAGGAAACCAGTTGAAGAACATTGGTGGTGAGCTGGTCTGCAGTGTGCAGAATAGTCCCTGTTCACCCATAATATACACTTACTTTTAACTAATTCCTGAATTTATCAAGTCAAACAACTTGCCTGAAAGTGAGTCTGGATTATTATTCCATTGCAAGATGCAATTTTCTCGACACAGATTCTAACTCACCCCTCAGATTTTTTCCTGTTTCTTAGTAACTCCTTTTCTAAGCACTTGCTTTCTCTTCCTTGGTTTTGGAGGTCTTTAAAATATTTGCTGATTTGGTGTCATTTAATTTTCACCTCAATTAACTTAGCAAGAGTTGCAAAACTAGGAAAAAAATTGCAAGGGGGAGTTTAAATTAACTCATTCATTTAAGTTTAGCTTATCTAGGAGATGTTCTTTCACACTTTGCTCTCTGCAGAGTTCCTCCAACCTTTTATATAGATGTGGGATGTGCTGCACTTGCTTTGACTCTTATCTACAGATTAGCAAAAGAGAAGGGAAAAAAAGCCAGATGCAAAGATGCCCCATGAGACTGATATGGAGCTGTTTCTGTAGCAACCAATGATTTTCTTCTCATGTAAGAACGAGCCTCGTCATATCTAATTCTGCATGTATCTGGGCCTTACTTGCCAGCCAAAGCTGTGTCAGGTATTAAGTCAATATAGTCAGAAAGAATGATAAAAAAAAGCAATTATAAAGTCATCTTCCTACTCCTCCTCCAGCCATGATCCAAAAAATATCCTTATCCCTGCCTTCTGTCCCAGCACCAAGCGGTGCCCCAGGTCCCAGCAGTGCAGGTAAGTGGGGATGGAGCTGGCAGCAGCTGCTCAGGGATCTATTCCACACATGATGCTGGGACCTCCTTCAGCTTCCCAGCCATCCACATCCCAGGAACCAGCAGAGGTGTTCCTAAACAGCAAGGCCATCTATTCCTGCCTTGCTCTCAGTCTCCATATAAAATTCCTAAGCCCAGAGCTGAGATCAGCTTCAGCTCTAGAAAGCTGCTGTTGGGTTTGTGCCTTTCACTGCCTTCACTCTGTGAGCCCAAGACCAGGCTGCCCTGCACTGACAGCTCCTGCCACAGGAACCTGGAATTGGCTCTCCGGGGCCTCACAAGGACTTTGTCTTCCAAAATGTATTTTTCCCAGCCTGGTCTATGCTATTGGTTTCTTCTCCCTAATTTGAGTGTGTTTTGAGCATGTGTCTGTCCCTCACCACCTTCAATTTACTGTGCAGGGGGTTTCAGATTGAAATGAGGTGCACGATGCTATTTTTTTTTTCCTGGAAACTTTGCCACAAGTTGTCACTAATATCACCTTTCCTTTTTGACTTCAAAACTAGTGTTTATTTTCTGTAAACTGTGTTGACACAAGAGTAATTGAAACCAGTGTGTCTTATCACAAACAAAGCTGAGGATGTACTGAAGGGTGCATTTCACATTTCTGTGGCCTTTATGATTGCCACACTCTGTGCTGTCAGCGCTTTGGAACTCTGTCCTTTCACATTATGGCATGAAAGAACTCAGGAGTTGAGGAGAGGATCAAAGAAATCCCAAGTGTGCAGCTTGGCCCAGATGGGTGGCACAATGTGACTGCCCACAGGCACCACCATGGTTTGCATTGGAGGGAAAATGTGCAGGAGGGGGAGGTTAAAGGCTGTATCCCATCCTTCCTTGTTGGCACCTGCTGTTGGACAGGTTAAGAAATATTCAGGGCTGATCAACATCTGGATAAATTTTCTAAGGAAGCCTTTGATGAAGGTGTTGGGAAAAAAGTGAGCATTCATATCTGCCCAGTTACTCGTTCCTCAAATGCAAGTTTCACTACTTGTACCTCCTTCCCTTCAGAGTTCAAGGAGGGGGAGGTTAAAGGCTGTATCCCATCCTTCCTTGTTGGCACCTGCTGTTGGACAGGTTAAGAAATATTCAGGGCTGATCAACATCTGGATAAATTTTCTAAGGAAGCCTTTGATGAAGGTGTTGGGAAAAAAGTGAGCATTCATATCTGCCCAGTTCCTCGTTCCTCAAATGCAAGTTTCACTACTTGTACCTCCTTCCCTTCAGAGTTCAAGAGTTACCTCCAAAGAGAAACTCTTGATTTAAGTAATGATACCAAAAATCTGCTAATTCAAATCCTGTAAAAATGGATAATTTGATGATTTAAAGCTGTCTTTTTTTTCCCCCCACATGATTCTGAGCAATAATCTTTTCTTTCCCTCCTGAAATCACAGACTTTTGTTCACATAATGAAACAAGATCTCACATTTTGTACTTCCTTTATGATGATCTGCTAAAGTTTCCTGGTATAATGACAAAATGAACCAGTCAGCTTGTTGACACTTGACTGGGATTTTAGCAAATTGCATCTGCTGTAGCCTACCCTGTGGAATCAATTATTGATAATATAGGTGTGGAAGAGCATTTATAAAGTGGTTTGGGATATGTTATTGCTCATGCTAAGAACTATAATGAGCATTTGAAACCATTTTGACAGTGACCTCTGCAGATATTTGATCACTGCAATATGTGGTAACCCAATTCTGGTTTAGAATCAAAACCAAGTCCAAATAATGAAAGTGCCAAACCTTTAAGCTACTTTACTCATTCTTCCAGTGCACATACTCTCCTACTTAATATCTGACACTTGCCTATTTCTTTCCCAAAACCAGTGATGCATGGTACCTTCCTTCTTTCCCAAAGCACTGCCAAACAAGCTGAGATCTCTCCTTCCCCTTTGAACTGTTTGTCTCAGGAGCAGAAGATCCACACATAACGTTCTTAGAGCCTCTTTGTGCTCCAAAGCTGTACAGAGTGAATATTAATACAACAAAGGTTAAGGAAAGGTGGAAAAGCCATTTTTCAGCGCACAGTCAGTAAAACCTATGGCAGCAGTAGAAAGTTGCAGCCCCTGGGTGAGCAGGTTCCTACCAAAAGCTGCAGATTGCTGCCCAAGCCAAGGGAGACTGAGCTCCCCAGTGGCTGCACAGTCACAGTGAGACCACTGACAATGGTCATAAAACCACATAAAACCCCAGTTTTATGGGCCCCACAAATTCATGGTCCCTTCCACATATTCTTGAGTGACATCTACTTGTACTTCATCTATAGGTTGTCTTATTTACATATGCAGTGTCATAAAGTAGTAACCAGATTGACAGTGAACCACTAGCAATCCAAAAACAAGGCACTTCTCTGTTCACTGTAATATTAACAATCACAACCAAAAGCTGTCAAGGCTATCTCATCTCTGGAAAGCAGGGCAGGAGGAAGGAGCTGCTTTGGAACGAGCTGGTCCTTAACTTTGCCAACAAAAGTTACGACAGCAGAAAGCCTCTTGGCTGAGGGGAAAGAAAGGATGATGTAGCAAATACCTTTGTTCTGCTCTTTCCCAAAAGCTCTGGGCCTGCAAGAAGAGAAGAGAAACCCATTCCTCCATGATCTGGCCCCAGATCCAGATTGGGATAAAAAAGCTGCATTTAAAAAAAGGTGGCCTGTGCATGTTTTAAATGTACTTACATAGCAAGAGCTCAGGATCTGCTCATTCTACAATTTAACTCAGCACTCTAAGGGGTTTGTTTTGGTGAAACACTGCCATGCAGGTTTTTCACAGTTCCTTGTATTACTATGTAAATTGCAGAGCTGTGGTTATAATCCTGTGCTCATGACATCAATTACTTAATGCCTATAGAGATTCTTGTAATGCCACAAACAACAGATTATGTTTTAAAGTACATAGTAAGCAGCAGGAGCTAATAAACTCTTCTATTTAAGATTTATTTATTTTGAAAAATAGAGTAAACAAGGGCAGGAAAAACTGTACAGACCCCCCACAAGGCCATTAAAAACCAAAATCTATCCATGACACACATCCCTTTAGGCACTGCCTCGCCATTCTTTAGCTGTGATTCCTGTCTTACAAGAAGCTTTCCCAAAGAAAGGGGCAGCATTTCTGGAAGCAATTATGAACTTTGAGAGTTCACCATTTGTTGGGGGGCAGGGGGAGAGAAGCAACAGTGTTCAATGAATTTTTAATTAGAAACAAAGCATATCCACCTATACCAGTAATGGGATATTGACTGACCAGCCATTGTTTATGGGCTGGTTTAGATAACAGGCAGATTAACCCCCAATGTAGGCAGTTTTTAAACCAAACATGCAATTGTAGGAGCCTGTGATTACATCATAAGGGAGACACAAACTCAGGGGTTCATGGCCCTGCTCTGGCCCATCTGGACCTTGAAATTGAGCTCTGATCGTTTCTTCCAAATATTCTTTTGCTGTCTATACCTAAATAAATATTTATTCAAATTGGGAGTTAAGTTCCAAGATTCATGCCTGACCTAAGCAGCTTAGCTACCAGCTAGTAGCAGTTTAGTAGCAGTTTTCTATTCTCTCCATGTCAGCTAATACGAAGTTTAATAAACTGTCATCATGCCAGAATAGCCAGGACACTGGTGGGGAGAAGACTGACTTGGGTTCAAAGGCATTATTGGTTTGGGAAAAAAAAAGGAATTCTAGGATAAGAGTGAAAAAAACCTCCTTGGATTCTGAAGATGTTGGGAAAATTTCTGAAACATGAGAATTTTTCACTGAAAGAGTGACTGACTCCAGCCCAAAGACTTTTCTGCAATAGGGACAGGCAGGAAGGAAGGGGGAATAACTCTGTGTTTTCACATTTAAACTAGGAAGATTGTTGAACCCTCCCATATTATGTAATGTCTCTCAATTACTGTATATAAGTCAAGGCAACATGATAAAAATTGCAGCAAAAAGTCAAATTAGAATCTATTATGTATGGACAAATATATAAATTTATATGCCAAACTATTTTGGTCTCATCTAATTTCAAGCTTTTCATCTAATTTCAGTTTGAGTCTGTTTCCTTTCACAATCCATGGCAGTGAGTTTGTTTTCTTATTGCTCAAAATTTTTTTTTTCCAAACCAGACCACTACTTGTCATATTCACTTCAACAAATGATTCAGAGCATCCCAATCATTATTCTCCCAAAACCTGCCTATTTAATTACAGCCCATGACAGCACTGTCTGGAGAAGTCAAATGGCACAAATGAGCGTGGGCTTTTCTGAAGGTAAAAGGAACAATCTGGCTTTCCAAACAGACCCATCACTTTCTCATTTGTTCCTGAAGTAATGTCATTGTACTTTCCTGTGAAATGTGCTAAAATCATTACAAATTCCAGCAGCTGAGTATCTCGAGGCACTGAACTTGTGGATCAAGGTACATTCAGGCTGCAACTGCTACCAAATTCCTAAGGGCTACCAGGGCAGCTCTAGGACTCCCTACAGCCACTCCCAGGGTCACTCTGCCTTTGCACACTCTCTACTGTAATTCATGTTTAATCAATGGGTGGTGTCTCCAGAGTTGTTAATAAAAAAGTCAAAAGGCAGCATTTCACTCTGTACATCCCAGCTGGGACAGTTTTATCTTGGTTTTTAAATTTGGCGTTTTAAACCCAAATCCTTCACCCAGGTGCTTCAATCTGTGAAAACCATTCCAGGGGAATTTTATTCACAGCAGTTGAAGAGAGTTATATATGTTGTAAATAATGTGTTATGTTATATTAAAGGAGAAAATAAAAGTTTGGTTCATCAAATTCACCGAGCTGAGTTAGTTTGCCTGAGAGCCTCAAATGGAGAACTGTGCAAGAAAATGAGGCCATCCAAATATTACAGGTTTGCTCCTCTCCTCAGTCCATGTTGGGTTATTCTGACTAATAAAACAGAGGACAACATTTGTCCTGTCAGCTGAACAGAGATAAGAGGTCTGAAACCCTCATTTCATTCGCCTCATTGTTAGCTGGTCAAATTATCTCTCTTTTACAGTTGTTCCATGAGCAATTCACTGGGGACCTGCTGCCTGGTGTGTCTCTGATGGTGGCTAAAAAACCCAGGGCACACACTTGTGAAAAACCTGGTGGCTGGCAAACTGGGGGCTACCTTGAGCATGAGGACCTAGTGGATAGATAGTTCTGTATTTTTTTTGCTACCATTGCCCCTCTTTACATTCTTCATTTTTCAGAAGAAATCCAAAAGGTTTCCAAACATGCATTGAGCATTAACCTTAAAAATTAATTATCTGGATGTTTACAACAACATTTACATACTGTGTTAGGAAAAGCAATTTGCTTCCCCAAAGAGTACCTATTTTTCAGTTAGCAAAAAAAAGCTGTGGTATATCAAGAATAACTCTTGGAGGAAGCATCAGTCCATCATTTCAAATCAATTTCACAGTTGCAGGAAAGGTGAACAGAGTTTCCACAGGTGAAAATGCCAGGAAAATTTATCCTTGTTCTTAGCCTGAACTCCATTGTGTCAGACAGCAATATTTCAGGGGTTTTCTTTAAATTTTTTTCTTTTATTTTTTTGAAAGACCAACACAAATGTAAATGTTCTAATTTATAGTGGCAAAATTAGGTGTCAGATTCATTCTTGTTTTCAGTGAGCTTAAATTTTTCTTTTGGGCACTGAAGACAGAGAACATTTTTCCTTCTGAAATGTGGCTCCCCTCTCCACGGTGCTGCAGGTTTGGGTTGTGGAGGAGGTGCAGGAGCCCAGCTCAGCTTTGCCCTCTCCAGTCCCAGCCTCCCCAGAGAAAACTTCATTCCCCACAGACCAGAAGAAAGTCCCTCTGCTATTTCAGCCACCAATCTGTGCTAATTTACAACTGGAAAAAAAATATGAGGGTTCACGTAGTTTTATATCCCGAAATAAATAAACGAAACGGTTCAGACAATACAATAGAATCAGTATTTTCAAATGAGCTTTTTAATGTAGCCTGAATAGATTTCCAGCCCACATGAGCAGAAAACTAAGTAAAATCATTGGGGATTACTGTTAAAAAGCTCCTTAAAAAAAAAAAAAAAGAAAAAAGGAAAAAGGAAAAAGAAAGATAAATTGATCTTAGGGCAGAAAAGGCACTTTGCATACAAGGAACTGTCAAAGCAAGGGCCAGCAGAGAAGAAAGTGTTAAGAGAACTGAAGATAAAAAGGTGCCATTAGGAAGATGGCTTTTGGAGCAAATCACACAGAAATAAGATGAAAATTTTCTTAAAACCAAATAAGCAAACAAACCAGCTCCCCCAGCCCTCTGATCAGCAAAGAAATCAGAACTGTCAGCTTTCATCTGCCTCGTACAATAAACCCAAACTCAGAAGAATAGTTAAGTTTTGATTCAAGCCACACAAAGCTAATTTTTGCTGGCCATGGCTTTCCCTAGCTAGGTGTTCTGAGGAACATGAGATTTTCTTGGTTGGAGAGTGTTTTAATATTGCTACTGTGTCAACATTGAATTATGCACGGATTTTTAAATATGGATTGTTCCTCTACTTATGATGACAGGCACATTCACATCATATAAAATTGGGAATGAGGAGAGCTAAACAAAGCCAGTGAGTTCTGAATTGATCACCTAAAACATCTGCTGTATTGCTTGGGAATTGCAGCCCATATGGTATATCAGAGCATCCAATATTTGGAGGCACACTACCTATGCAGAACATCCATAAAATGTCAGAAACACCCATTTTGGCCATTTCAATCTTAACTCTGAATGTTCTTTTTTTAAAAAAAGTAAAATGCCTAAAATTATTTCTGGGTTTATTTTTCTGTTCTATCATGTAATTTAATTGCAATCAACTTATCTCCTGCCCTAAGTCTCCCCTGTGTTTCTGTACACTGGGAATGTTAATAGTGTTCAAAACAACAACAAAAACATAATGGAAAAGAGAAAAAGTGATCATCTAAATATGATCCTTCCTATCTCAGCCAATCTACTCCTTGCACTTATTCTGAATCTCACCACCATTAGGGTACAATAATCCCACAGCAACCCTAACAGAGTATTGATTAACAACAAATCAGAAATATGCATTTAAATGGGATTTTGCTCTGATTTAACAATCCTGCTATATCACGCTCCAGGCCTTGCCAAGAGAAAGGATGTGACACTTTTCAACAACTGACCTCAGATGAATGAGACACCCAAATAATTTTTAGGCAGTAATATATTTTTGAGAATGATTCTAAGCATCAAAATCTCACTAAAACAGGTCAGATTAGAGCCTCTGATTTTGCATCAAAAAAACAGCAAGGCAAAACATCTCAAACCATCAAATAAAAGTATTTTTTAAAATCCTACTGGCCAATTACTCGCTTTGCTTTGCAAGTTTGGCTTTGATTTTGGGGAGATAAGAAAGGCTGGACTGTCACATCCACTCAGACTCCATCCCAAAGGAAGAGAGAGCTGCTGGCAAAGCAGAGAAAATACCAAATGGGGCATTGGAGCCACAGAGCCAGAGGAGCCATTATACTGAAAATAAATTCTTCAAATGGGAACTAGTCTAGGGAACAGTAGAGGTTCAGAAAAGATGGCAGAGATCAGCTAAAATACCTCAGAGTTTCATTTAACCAGTTCAAGCTCAGAAAGAGGTAAGGGTGAACCATGAATCAACACTCACCGAGTCTCTCTGGTAAATTTATTATTTGTTGTTGCAGTCTTGCAGACCTCAAGACAAGGGCTTTCCCTCTGCAGATAAACACTAATAAAAGTGCCTGTATTTTCTCTTTCTGCTTTGAACCTAATCCATGGGTAAAAATCAGTAGCAAGTTGCATAATTCTTAAAACCCCTCCAAAATTTATTGGATTATGTTCTACAAGTGATTACAAATAAACCCAGCACTAATTTACCCTTTATATCTCCAGGCCAGCTAGAGATATCCTACCCACCCATCTCAAACATTCAGAATTTCAGAATTAATTCTGTATTTCAGAATAAAAATATCATTCTGAGGTGGCTGAGAGGTGAATCAGGTACCAGTTTTGACAATTCCAGCTCACAAAAACAGAAGGCAGCGTGGAACCCAAATTGCAGCACACAAAATCATGTACCATTTAAAACAAGTCCTGTGCCTTGCAAGCATTGTCCAGTTTAGCAGGATTATTATTTCTAACTATAGAAGGCTAAAATATGATGTTTAATGAAGCTGCAGTGTGTACTTAATGACAGTCAGCTGAATAATTCTGAAAATGAAAACCTTATTTTCCCTCTTTGTACCCTGAGGTCATTGAAACCTAAGAGGGCAAAACTCACAGCTCGCACTATATGTGCCATGAACTTATTCCAAACCTAAAAGGCCTCAAATTTTGTAAGAAAAACAAAATTCGGAGCTTTTCTAGAGAGCGGATCCGAAAAGCAAAACTGTTGCTGGAGCAGAGAGAATTCTGTGAGGGCTCCCTCTTTTGGCAACAAAATAAAAGCTTCAAAGATCGTAGTGAAAAGCTTTTCACAAGGGGCTCTTCCCTTTCTCCAGTACAAACCTCACATCACACATGGCCTGGCCTGACTCTATTTTATCTCCTAGGGAAGGCCTCAGCTGCCCAAATTTGTATTTAGCAATGCAAAAAAATGCTGCTGCTCTTGAATTTTGGAGTTACACTGTCCCTTGATTTTGAAGAGTACTTGGAGCAAGAGGAGCCGCTCAAAATTCCACATTTTGCTGGGAGCAGAATCTTGCTGGGAGCTAAGAGTGATAGGACTGGCCAGGAGTAGGCAGAAACAAAAGCAATTTGGCATTGGCTGGGATAAAAATCACAGGATTAGTCAAGAAAATAGGTCACAGAGGACGGGCCAAAGAACAAGTGTGAAAAATGGCTTTTTCTGATTAGTCCCTTCCTGGGAAGTGTGCCAGAAAGTACAGAAGGTCCCCAAGAAATTTCCTCAGGCTGAGTTTCGCTGTGCAGCTTTTCCACAGAAGCTGTCAAATGGAAAAAAATAAAACATCTAGAATTTTTTTTTTCCACTATTGGGATTGCTGGTATAGAAGCTTTTTACCTGGGCACGGGGTTTGTGAGAGCTGCTGATGGCTTGGGAAGGGGCCCTGCCCTGAGTGGGGGCTGCACTGGCAAGGTGCTACACCTGAATTTGGAGTTACCTGGGGGCTGGGATGTCCAAGGAAGGAAAATCTGTTCACTTGAGTTGTTACAACATTCCTCAGTAAACTGGAGTTTGGGGTCAGTATGCACAGGCAATTTAAGGCAAGTTCTTTAGTATTGTACTAAAACCCCTGACCCATTCATATCAATTCATATCAATTAGGCATATATATATATATATTTAATAAAAGATAGGAAAGGCTTTATATCTTTTTAATCCTGACTTTTTAATCCTGATGTTCTGAAACTCCGCTTTTTTACAATGGGAGCTTTTAAGAAACTTTTAGTAAGGGTTATTGAAATTTAAAAGTTCATTATGTTATAATTGTCCCATCTAGGCCTCAAAGGCTTTTGTTTTACTGCTGTCCTGTGGGGAATTGAGCAAGGAGGTGCTGGTTATGTGAACTCAGGGAGAGCTCCTTATAAACATGACAGATATTGTGGGGTCTTTCAATTTAAATACCCTGTCTGCAAAAGGCAGATTATTCTGGATTTATACACATAAAGAGAATATCATGCTAACTTTTTATTAAAAATTAAAATCTTTCGAGTCACAACAGAAATCAATATACCACAATTTGAGTGAAGTAGAATGATGATCCTGTGGTTAAGTAATTGAAAAGGGAATTGAGTAATCTGTCATTCTCCCTGCTCTGGGCAACTTAGCTCTGGATGTCTTAAGCACTGCATTGTAGGCTCTTAAAAGAGTTCCAAAAGCAATTTCAGCAAGCAGGGCAGCATTTTGGGTACATTCCTAAATGAAAGTCGTATTTTTTACATTTTGCACATCCTGGAATTGGGGCCTTTTCAAACATCCTGGACTAAGAGGTTCAAGGAGCTCACTGAGGTGGCCAGTGAGGATGGAAGGCATGGCCACATGGTCTGACACAATCAAGCCTTGCTCATCTCTAACCTGGCAGTGAGAACCAGCCATGGCTGTAAAATGTGAGGCTGGGCAGGGGCTGCTGAGAGCCCTGGAATGTGCAGGGCAGGGCTGAACCCAGCCCCTCTGCCTGCAGCTGGCTTTGAAAAGCATCCTGAGAAGTCTGACACCTCAGATCACTTCTGAAAATGAGACCAAAGTACCTGAAGTACTTATGCATTACTCCACACAGTGTTGTGGAGGTCAAGTTCTAAATTCAAGAGCTCTGTGGAAAACCGAACTGCTCAGCTCAGCGAAAAGGCTGCTGTATTTCCTTTCTTTTTTGTTCTTTCCCTCTTTCACCAGCATAAGTTTGCCCTATCTGGGATAACATCATGCAGTGTTGAGGTGTTGGACTAAGTTTTTTGTGCATTTTGTCCTTTGCTGTATGTATATACAGAATTACATCCCAGCCTGGTTATCCTTGGTGTGAACGGGAGTGAGGGGGGCAAAGATGGATAACCACGAGGATTTAAAGAGCAAAGGCAACAAAAATCCAAAAAGGTGGGTGGTGAAGACAGGCAAATGAAGATGCAATTCTGTAGGAAAATATATCTGTGCAAACAGTATAGGCAAAACCTGTCCAGGCTTCAGTATGGACCTGAATAACCTCCAGAATCTGGAGTGATGCTTCTTTCAGTGCCTTCCTTGCACCCAACTGCAGCAGCTCAGGAAGAGAAGTGTTTGCCTTCATTTTGAATTTGCCTGCCTTTTGTCACAGCCTTGATTTTCACTGAGTTGCTGAGATTCTGTATCTTTATAAAATGCACCAGACATGTTCCAGCAGACATGCAGATTAGCCTTATCCTAGAGCACCTCATCTCTGTTTATCCCGGGATAATTAGTCACGTAAATTAGAAATCATTACCAAAGGCTACAAAAACCTTTAGCAAAGGCTTGTTGACAGGCTAAACATGTTTAAAACACTTTTAGGTCTGAGGGTGGGAAGACAGGGGTATGTATGTGGGGGGAGGTGGGGGGGGAAGAGAAATATCATCATCAGAGGAAGGAAATTCTGGCAGAGAAAATGGGGCTGAGTTAATTTGCATTCATTCCTAAAGAAAGACTTATACCATTGTGTGCTGCCACGGTGATATATAACACAGGACATTTAAAATGCCAAGCCATAAAAGTGTATTTTCTTCATTACATTTTCGCTGAATGCTTTGATCTTCCCATTTTACACTGTAAGTTTGATTCATCATTACTTTCCAGTAAGAAACTGCCACATTTGATTGTGGAAAGAAGAATTCTTATCTAATTGCAATTTGTAAGCACAGGATTTAGTGTATTGTTGCCTGAAAAATGGAACTGTCTAAATTATTTTCCCTGAAACTAACATCCTCAACAAATAAAAGCAACATATGTAGCTGGGCATAATTAAAGAAAAATGACACCTACTGTTACATGAATAAAGAAAATATGTTGATGACAAGAAAGGGGGAAAAAAAAAGTGATTTCCCTGCAGTTTTGGTAAAACACAAAAGCATCACATTTTAGTTCTTTTAACACATTTGTTCAATGAATTGGAAAAAAAGCAATCCCATCCTCCAGAGCAGCCTGTAATGTACAGATATTTCCCTGCAGCACGTCAGACATTTTGGATTTACTGTGCAGGCACAGCAGCCCCGTGTGAGTGCCCGGACACCCAGCAGCCTTTTCCCCAGAAATGGCACAGGAATGAGGAAACAGCCACGAAAATCTGGGCAGGGAGAAAAAACCTCCCTGAAAGGTTCCTATTTGCAGCTTTGCTTTCAACAGCCATTTTGATCTCCTAAGGCGTCTATACATGTTTTATAAAATCAGTTTTCGAGCAACTTTCTGCTTCTTCAAACCTTTTCTTTTTTATTTCCTGCTTTATTTCTCGTCATCCTAGCTCCCTCACATGTGCTCATCTATTCCCTTCCCCAGTATTAAGCAACTCATAGAAAACCTCTGGTAACAAAACATGTAATATTCTGTTATCATTTGGCATTTTACCATCCAAAGCTTAGAGTATTTGTCTTTTTTCCCTTTGTTTTCAGCACTGTCCTGTCTCTCCCCTCCCCACAGCATTCACATATTCATTACAGATGCCTTGATAAACTCGTTTCCACTCCATGGGGTATGAATAGGGTTATGGAAATCACCTATCTATAGCAATACATGATAACAAATATGCAGTGATAGCTCTGAGAGATGAATTATTCCCCATTCTCAACAGCATCAGAACAGTATAATTTGTTGGAGGAAATGCTATCCTGATATTAGCCACTTTTCCAGCCCATTCTGAGACCCATTCTGCTCCAGCTACTCCCCTGATGTACCCAAGGAAGTTTGAAGCCAGACTGGATATTTCTACCCAAGTTGGCAATGCAGCTTTGACTGCAGAGAAGATATATTCAGACAATAATGTGTAATGTACTTATAAAAATATACCTAGAATATGACTAAGTACTACAGGGGCACTGTTACAATCTACTATAATTATTACTTGTAAGCAAATATAAACACAGTCAAAAGAAATACTATGAATCCTTAAAAATAATTTTTAAAAATCTAATTATGTATCTCCACTGCTTACAAATGGTCTCAAGTATTGTCTCAAAATACAGAGCATTACTCCAAGTAGAAGCACAGTAGTAATGACTGGGTTTGCCAGACAAAAATGAGTAAATAAAATTGTTATTTTATGGATTATCTGGAATTCAGGTCATACTGCAGCAGCAATGGGGTTGAGCAGCTGTGTGAGGAATGCAGCCAAAAGCTGGTTAGAAGCCACTGGCCTTTTCTAGAGACAGAAGAAACACTCTACATGAGTCACCTTCTGAGCCACCTGCAAAGTGCATATCAACAAGCTCTCAAAATAGCAAAATCGTGGTGGGGGGTGGGCATAGGCATCTCTTTCCTGGAGCAGGATCTCCAGTTAGTCATGATAAATAAATAATGAAAAAGAGGGGTTTATGCAAGAGTAAAATATGTTTTTCGAATGTCCAGGTACCGAACTGGGTGTTTGTAAGCTGTGAAATTTGACAACAAGAATTCCAGAGCTGGAGAGAGGCCTTACTGAGGTAATGTGGTGATAACCCCCTTGGAGATGAGTGCCCATTCCACCAGGATTTCCCTCAGCATGGCTGCAATGTCGTGTTCCAGCTGGATTCATCACATGGAATGGTTCTCTGCATTGCCCAACCCCGGTATGGAGGCAGAAGAATTTTGCTGTGCGCCTCACGTGAACACCATGTAAAATCCAGGACACTGAGCTCTAAACCCAGTTATCCCAGTGGCAGTGTGGGTGCTGAGCTTGCCAACCAGTGCTTGTGACACTGCTGGAGCAGCTGTCACAGGCTGCTCAGCAGCCCTGTCACTCCTGCAGCCACGGCCACCGCTCCTGCGGATGGAGAAGCACCAACCAGATTAGAAAACTCTTACTGACATTAAGCATCCATTAGAGGATCTCCCAAGCTCCCTTCCAACCTCAATGATTCTATGGAATATTCTTTTATGTCAATAAACACAAGCAGATCTGATCAAATATTGATTTCCAGCCCTGCTCCTCCCGAGGCAGCTTCTCCACAACGTTGTGAGGAGTCAAGGGATGGGGAGGATGAGGGATGTTTTCCCCTACCCTGCCTCTCCTTTGAAGCCTCAGGGAGCTCTCCACAGATTCAAGAGAAACAAAACACATGTGGCTTTGAAGGGAGAAAGCTCCTTATTAGGACTGCCAATACTGCTTTGGGTCTGAGGGGTTTTTCTAGGACTATTCAAAGGAAAAGTTTTGTACCAGGCTCTGGATGTCCCCTTCAGCATGTGGACTCCACAAGCTTCTCCAAATCTGAGATATTCATAAAAATAAAAGGAACAAACAAACAAACAAGACCATTCCCCAGCATCTTAGCCCAGGCAGACTTCTTGTTGCTTAAAAGGGAAAATTTCCATTTCTGTCAAGTAAGTTATGGCTATTGCTGCAGAAATTCACTTCACATGAAAGATTTCTGGATACTGCAATGTTAGATAAAAGCCCTGAAATATCTGGGATAAAGGACTGGCCCTGGCCCACACTATTTCAAAATATTTGCCAGGCAAAATCAAAATGTGACCTTCTTCAGTAATAAAAAGGACATTTATTTATTTATTCTTCAATTTCCCCTAAAAGTTCCCCATATACAAAGAAAGTGGCATTACTGCAAGGCATATCACAACCAGTTGGGAGAGTAGGAAAGAAAAAGGAAAACTCTCCCACTGAGCTCCTCTTTTTCAGAAGCATCATTCTATGATAAAGAGTGAGCTGTTTTGAATTCTTTCCTTTTTTTAATTGCTTTCCTATATTGTACCAGATTATTTTTTTTCTTGATTGCAGAAAACATTTTCAGTCTGGAATAATTTTTAACTACTTCATTGAATTGTCCTAAAATACAAAGAATTTCAAAACAGTGTGCTTTTATGATGTGAAAATCCATTCTAGAGCTTTATGGAGTTACTGCTGTGAAATCATAAATCAGCACGGGCAAGACAACGAACCATAATATTTTGCACTGATGTGGGAGGAACAGTTTCTGGTCTTTTATATAAGCAAGAAGTGTTAAGACTAACTTAGAGACACTGTCAGAGTTTGAAAACAGGTATGATAAAGAAAAAGAATTCACTATTGCCTATCAAACAGTGTAAACCCAGGCCCTTTCAAAAAATGTCTGAGCATCCTCAAATCCAAAACTAAGTTGGTGGAGTCCTGCAGGAGCTCTGTGCTTCTGAAACTCAGTTGCCCATTTTAAATGGAGAATGGCAAAATACCTTGTGGGGATACAGAGCAATTTAAAGCATTATGAAGACAAAATACTAAGTACCACTTCTTACTGTACACACCATTTCATCAGGGCATTTTTAATCAGCATGCCTCTGAGAGAGCCAAGCTCAGCTCCACAATATTTAATGTCAATGGCTGCTGGTTAGCAGGGGTGGCAATTCTGCTTAGTGGGGACATCTTCCAGTGATTTAGCAGTGATTAGTGCTCCTCAGTCTCCTGCTGGCTGTCGCTGCTCCTTTCTCTAACAATAGCTGCTTGCTTTCCCCAGCCCTTCTGCCTGCTAGGAATTGCTTTCAGTGGTTTTCCAGCACCCCCTTCCTCCTGCCATCCTCCTCATTTCACAGGAAGAGCTTTGGTGCCAGGGCTTGGGAAGACCCTGCTGCACACACAGGGATGCTGTGACTGCTGTGGGAGCACCCAGTCCCTTTCTCAATGCACTCAACATTTAATTCCCCCTCCGTGGATCTGTTTAGTGGCAACTTTGACACAGGTTTTCAGTTCCCTGGGTTTGAGCACTGCTGTAGGAAGGGAATTTTTTATGACCTTCTTCATCCATTCAACAGGGAGCTCAGCACACACTGGCCCTTTAAGAAATCCAACAAATTTTTGATAATTTTTGTTTGGTCCTTTTCTCTGGACAGAATTATTCTTTTGCACATTCTGCCTCTAGTGTGCTCACACATTAAATCCCAGTAAATGTGTTAGTGGTGCTGAAGCCTGCTAAAATTCCAGACCTGCAATTTCAATCCTTTAACTTTAAATCTGAAATATCGTTTGACTGCTTCCTTCCCAAGAAAAACAGTGGCTGTTCTTTCGTGGGTTGGGCTGGTTAAGTGATGATTCATTAAATTCCAAGAAAAAAAATATCTTGCAGTTTTTAATAATTAGTTTCATTCAAATTTAATAACAATGCAGCTTGAATAGAATCCTGATTTAGTGACAGAAAATAACAGAAACAGTCCTTGCTTTTTCTTTCTTCTCGCTGTAGAACAATACCCTTCTTCTCTCACAGGACACTTGGGCTCATTATATCAGCAGTAGATGATACCATGTCTGAAATATCAGTTATCTGTCATTGGGTTTGCCATGAACTTCTTGTGTAATCTTCAGCAAGTTACTAGTTTACCATCTAAAGGAATTAACTTCACAGTTTGCTCTACCTGTTCTAGACATTACATGGTTTCCTTAATAAATATAATGGCAAGAACAGATAGGAGCATATTTTTAAGTGTTTTAAAGGAGAAAATTCTAAACTACTGGGGAAGGGGGTGGTGTTGTTTGGGGTTTTTTGGGGGTTTTTGTTTGTTTTTTTCTTTCTATCTTTCTTTCTTTTTTTGCTAACACCCAGGGAACCTTAAAGGAAGTCTTTGAGCAATAGCTGTATTCCTGGTATCCACTGCTGTTAGAAGAATTTGCAAATTTTTTGGTATTCAAATGACATCAATAAAATGATGGTTTATGAACACTCTTTAAAATGCAGAGAGGAAAAGAGAATAAAGAAAGCTGTATAGTAATATAATATTCCAAAGACTGCAGCCTATGAACCCAAGAAAATAAGGACTCTATAACAATGGAAGTCTACAGTGTACACAGAGTTTTGATATCAGACTATTTTTTAATCAGAGAATGAATTTTATCACTGTTGGTCTAAAGTAACCTTGGGCACTGTTAAGATTGCTAAAGGGGGAAGGAGACTGGATAAAATAATTACATATAAATCTCCAAGAAGAAATTGCATTTGATCCCAAGTACACATAGAATATATTACAACTAGGCTATTTTAAAAATACTTACTCAAAGAGATTGAACAATAAGAATTTTCTTGGGCATGAAAAGGGAAAAAAAGCACCTACTTTTAATAAACATTGTATAAATTGTCCTTGCACTTCTTTAAAGACTGCAGGAGAAATACTCACTTGACATAAATGGTTCTAGACCTGCATCTACAGCCAAGATTTTTCAGCATTGTTCAGGAATCAATTTTTTTTTTTTTTTCTGTTCATCTTTACAGTGAATTCTACACGTGTGGAAAACTGCTCAGCAAGTGATAAATGTCCACTGGAGACCAAAGCTCCTGAGATTGGGATGAGGGTACATCTTGAATTTCTCCCTCAAAGGTTGCTGCCACGCCAAAGCCACTGAAACTCGATGTTATTGAGGCAGCCCAAGTGAAGCTGAGCTGTATTTCTTGCTCAGAAACAATCTGGTGCACTGATTGGCAGAATGGTGCACACATTTGTGTAGTGAGAAACTTTTGGAATATTGCATGTGGATGTTCCATGTGTCATAGGACTGACTGAAGTTCACAGCCTTGGATATTTGGAAATGCATCATCTAATGTAAGTTAGTTATCTTGTCTCTCTCCAATATCAATGGATGGATAAAACCCTTTCTATAGGATAAATATTCTTGCTTCTTTTGGATCAATGTCTTGGGTACAGTGAATCACCTTTTAGAGTTTCCTTGCACACACCAGCAATTTAGAAAGAGCCTAAATTGGCAGCTCAAACAAGGTCTTGACTAAGGTTTGTCATCAGATTAAATTAATTTTACCCTAAAGTTTGTAAAGAGTGGAAAGCACATGAGGACAGCTACTTCCCTGAGCCCTCCAGCTGCTGATGCTTCTTTCTGGATTAGGTATTTTAAACTTAATCTTTGTAGGAAGATTCTCCACACAGCTGTAAAGGAAGGAGGCAGAAACTCCCATTTCTAGTTCAAGTCCCTTTAGCAAGAGATGCTACAGAATAAGAAAAATCTAAAAATAGGGAAAGGAGTTTTGAAACACTTAAACCATATTACATAAGCAGAACTAACAAGCAAAACGAGTCAGATGAATTTCAAATGGTACTAAATATAACCTTGTAAATAATACCATTCTAGAAGGCTGATTTTCTGAACCAGAAGCCAGTTAGCATTAATGGACATAACTTCTGTGAGAGATAACAAAACGAAAGGAGGTTAAGGGTTGAACATTTTGTTCTGTTTATTCTCTGAAATCCAATTAACTTCAGGTATTTGAGAAGACAAAGCTTGAAGAACACATCTGAAGGAGTGTAAGGGATTGAGACTCCTGAAGGAACAGGAAGAACTCTTGATACAAACATTGCCACACATCCAACAGGGTAAATTCTTTGAATTAGGCATGAAAGAAACAAGAGCCCTTCCCAACAGTCCGGAATGGAGGTATTTTTGTAATTTCTGATCTTCTTTCTGTGCCTCTAAAGTCATCACCTCCAGCAGCTTGAAATCCAGCCCTGCTGCCTGTGGCAGATACCTGCATTCATTAGCACCAGCACCTAACAATTGCTGCGTGGCACCTGCTCAGCTCTGGGGTTAGGGGCTCATTTGGGGAAAAAAAAGAAGAAAAGTTGAGATGCATAAGCAGATCTTGCACAAACAATTTGTTAGTGATTAAAAAAAAAAAAGGAAAAATCTCCCCCCAAAAGAAAGGAAAAACCCAAGCTACTGTCCTGGAATAGAGGTGTGGTACAAACACAGCATAAGTTTGTAAGCTCAGTAACTAGCAAAACTTTTGGCAAAGATGTATGAAGGTGGAGTAAACTCTGACAGGATGAGCTATAACCTTCCACTCATCAGGTCCATGCATGCTCACCTGTTGCTCTGCTTTCACAAGAACAAATACAGAGAAGGAACAAGAAAACAGCTCCACCACACTGAACAATCAGGACTGACCCAGGAGAGAGGCACACCATAAAACCAAACAAATACACATACACAGGTATATATCCACCTCCCAGAGACTGATAAAAACAAGGCCATGACTCAAATAGAATTAGGTGTGCCTGATGTTGGTTATGCTTGCACTTGTATATGAAGAAAACAACCTGCTTGGAAGCAGCTCATGAGCAATGACAGGCACAATGTTAATTCTTTTTCCATATAATGGCTGGGATGGGGAAGCTTCTTTTCAAATTAAGCCTCTGCAAGAAATCCAGGGATGAAGTGACTTTGTTGTACTGAACAGGAGTTTCAGCTAATTTCGGGCAAAAACATTCTCTCATTTTCGGCCAAAGGTTCTGTGTCTGCATCGTGGAGTTCTGGTGCAGAAACTGATATTAACTTCTGCTGAGTTGTTATACTAGAAGAAGAAGTATTAGGAAAATAAGCTCGGACATACTAGATATCAGTAAAATACAAATGCTAGCACAAAACTGATTTTAATCTGTGTAGCTAGAAGTGAAGGTAGATAAACACCTGAAGGGAAACCATATAAATTGAGGATTTGTGCTCTCCTAAAGCCAGTAGGATTTCTGTATTTCTGTACCATTTATATTCTCTCAAGCACTAAGCTTGCAGGAGAACTTTCTCTGTACAGACATGTTTTGAAAATGGAAGTCTGTCAAGTGACACTTTGTGGGATCCATCTCACTTTACAGGATATGCATCAAAGCTGAACTGGTCAACTGGGATTTTCTCAAAATAAGAGAAACAGGCCCTTCCAAAGGACTGTTAGTCTCACCTATTGTAAACAACAAGCTCAGGATGGAGTACAGGACCCTGTAGATGTGGGGCTTTGGTTTTTTTTTTTTGTCTTCATCTATTCCTGAAGAAATCCAACTCTAATTGATAAGGTCAGACAAGAATAATTCTCCCCAGCAGGACAACACATTAGCATGTTCTCCTGGAGTCACAGATATGTCTCAGAAATAAAGAGCAGCCTTGGCTGAGGGAGGGAATGCAGAACTGGATCCCTATAGCGCAACACAGAGTGTCAACAAAATTGGCTGTAGCTGAAAGCTCTGAAATCAGCTCTCCATCTCATTGCTGTCCATGCAGCTCTGTATTCCCTGTCGTGCTGCTTCTCCTCTCTCACCCTACTGTAGTTGATTTGGGATTAAAATATGAAAGCAACTGGAGCAGAGTAGTTTTATTAAACAGCTGCTGTAGAGGAAGGCTCTGAGCTACCTCCTGCTACTTTGAAAGATACAATGCCAATAAATCTCCTTCTGAGTAATGGTGACAACATGCTCAGTGCTAGTGCTGGTCCTGCCCTGTTTGCTTGTCCTGTGGGAAAGATGAATGGCTGCCATGCCTCACACGAGAATCATAAATAGCCTGGTATGAGAAAACGAATTCAGTGTTTATGGGGCACCAGTGCCAGTGAAAGCATTTGTTGGGAGCATGCCAGCTCTGGCTTGCTTGTGAAAACCACTGAGTTTTCTTTTCTCACATCAGTCCTTCTAGTAAAGAGGCCTTTGGAGTTTATGCCCACATCAGTATGAACACTGTGAGGGAAGCAGTGCCTGCTTTTAGCTGGAGAGAGGGTTACCAATGCTTCATAAATTATGTTCTCACCCTGTAGCAATAAAAAAAACCTCAAAAACTAAAAAAAAAAAAGAAACCTAAACCACCAAAAAATTCTTTATTCTGCTTCTCTGAAAACTGAGCTCAGAGATTTCATAGAAATGGTAGATATAGAACTGAAAAGCTGGACAGCATTGAAGCCAGGAAAGGAACCAGGATTTCTCTAAAAGGTCTGGGACAAGGTTGTCAATCTAGATAGGTAACATTCTTTAATGAGGAACTTGTAGGCAGAGCAAAAGAAACAGTATGGGTGGCAACTTGCAGTCTCAATTATCTGGAAACAACTGTATTTGTTGAGAATAATTTTGAAATCAGAATGTCTGTCCAAGTAAATATGCAGTGTCAGTTATATTGGAAGACTTGTTTACTCTGTATTAAGGAAGTTCACATCCATTTGTATCCAGCAAAATAAAACAGGCATTGCCAGCCAATTGAACTGGTCCCAGTTACTGTCCATAAATCTGTAAATGGCCATTTTTAATATATTTGTCAATTCTTGTTTTAATTATGTAAGAAGTACATTTTATGATCATCAAATTAAAAGAGAAGCTAACCCATCTCATTAAACCTATCTGAAAGGAAACAAAATGCACACTGGAGTAACAAATACCAATTGTTGAATCATCCATCAGTACTGAGAGCCAACAAGCATTTTCCTTAAAAACCCTGAAAAAAGTGAAGCAGTATTTCTGAAATAAATGAGTCTGGCAATACAACCTGAAATCTGGAGGAGAGGGCCCCCCCTGCACATTGCCTACCCTACACAGCCCTCAGCGTGCCTTGGGTTTGACTGACTGGGAATGTCATGTGAAGAGACTTCCACAGTGCAATCAGGAGCTCCTGGGACTGGGATTTTCTGGGATCTGTTTTAAGGGAATAGAAATAGCACTTGGCTACCGAACTTCTGACTCCACAGCTCCTACAGATTTGAGCCAAGCTCTCCAACAGGGAATGGTCAGTAACACAGATAAATGCGTTCCTGCTCCATACCCTGCAGCATCTCTAATCTTGATTATACGATGAAAACCACAGCTCATCCTCCATTCTAGCTACCCTGAGTTAAACCATGCTGAAAATTTCTGGGCTTCTTGGAGTCTATGGACAGACCAATTGATCAGACAGCGCTTGGAGCCAGATTTTCTGCTGGCTTAACACCATTAGTGTTGGTGGAGTTGTGCCAGCAGAGAATTTGGCCCTTGAGCTTGGAGTGGGTTTTCTGAAAACCTGTCCATTTCCAAGCAACCACAGAATGTGCTGTGGAGGGCACACAGAGACCAAAGCAAATAAGAGGTGCTTTTTTTTTCTTTTTTTTTTTAAATCCATGTGAGTACTTTTGGTCTGCCACCAAAAAATAAATAGTGCCTTCAGATTTCCACCATCTGCAGCACCTGTAATTGCACAGTCCAGGCTCCAAAGGAGCCTGCAGGCTGAAACTGGTTTTGGTTTTAGATCTTACAAATGCTCCATCTCCTGTAAGCTAATGCTGGTTTTGTAAGACGTTTTCAAGGTTTAATTGTCTCACAGTACATGTGCCATTCACTCCAGTCACTTGCATGCAAGCAGTGTCCCTAATATGTCCTGCCTATCTTTTCATACCATTTTTTTGTGATCAGGAAAGATTTTTTCACTGTTTTCTTTTCCCCTACTGTTCTTTTTTTTTTGCCTGCTGGCAATAATTATAAGTTGTGCAGACACAAAAAAGCGGATATTAAATACTCTGTATTTTATTAAAAATACTGTCATAGGCTTCAGTCCTGAACCAGCACTCTGACTAATACATATTTGCCTTCCTTTGGGACATAAACATAGTCATTATTACTGACAAAACAAAAAAGGAGGGGGGGGGAGAATTGTAGCTATTTAGTAACAATTTAAGGTTTTCATTTACTGCCTTGCAATGCAATAGTGTACATGCATCTGTGTAATTGTTTTTTCCTATGCATTCTAGTTGAAATGCATCCTACTTCTTAGATTCATGGCAATGAAACATTTATAGCCTATATTCTGGGGTTAATTTATATTTATTGTATTATATTGCATTATTAATATTAACATGCCACTCCTCCCCTTTAATTGTCCTTTTCATAATAATAGCTTCTGTGAGGAAATCCAGTTTGTTGGAAATTCTGCACAAAATTTTTTATCCTATCCTAGTCCAAGGATGTTTGGCCAACTCTTCAGGTGTTACAGCATTAGCTGATTTATACCAGCTGAAGGTCTCATATCTCATTTCAAACTGTGTTTCACTTCAGTTCTCAGACTGTTGTGATAATTCTTCAACTTGATCAGCTCCATTTGTGCAGCTGTCATACCCTTTCTTTCACTCCTTGTTTGCTGAAGAAAGGTGTAGGTGAAGAAAGGTGTAGGTGAAGAACCTACCCACAAAGTGAAATTCTGTAAAAATCTCTGATCCAATGCACAGGGAAAACACCCTCTTTATTGGCTTCATGCTGTATTTGCTGCTTACTGCCTGGCTTTTAGAAATGCTTGCTGATCACTGTTCAATGCAATTTTGACTGGAATCAAATTATTTGGACTGGGCTTGAATTGCCGGGATAAAATCCTGTTTTACAGCTCAGCTCTATGTTCTACAAAATGTGAGAAAGAGAAGATCCTCTGCTGAAGTTCTGTTGGAACAGCACGATAAAAGTAAATGAAACTGGGCAAAAGCTCTAACTGCTGAGCTTTGGAGTCCAGATAGTCTTAGATAAAATATCTTTAATCAACTTAATACCAGAACAGTTAAGTTAAGATCTTGTGTCATGTTTTCAGGGTGAGAGATCAGAGCATTCTGAATTTGTATATAGATAATACAGTGGCTTGTCTATTGGTTTCATTTCTGTCTGATCCAGGAAATGGAATTTGCTTCTTGGCCATACAAAGCACCAGATAATACTCTCACAGTCCTTTGCTTCTGGGTAGTATCTATCCTCAAATGATCTGAAAATGTATTACACGGAGTGAACTGCACAGCAGTTCAGTAAAGCATAAAGATTGGAGTTGATTATCAGACAGCATTAGTACTACAGACCTTAAAAATATTCCTTTACCTGCTGCATTAAATTCTGGTCACTGTATCTCAAGAGTGTTAACTCTTTGAAACAGATGAAAAAAGTGTTGTGGGCATACAGCAAAGGCTGGGGCCTCCTCATTTAGAGGGAAAAAAGGACACAGACAGTAAGTAAAAAAATAAAAAAATTGTAAAAAAATTACTCTGACTGACATTTCCCACTATTAAGTGGCAGAATACAAGGACAGTTTAATGAAACAGAAAGGCTGAACATTTGAAACATTATATGAATAATTCTTAAAATATGCATAGCTAATCTCTGAAACACTCTAGCACAAACCAGTAAAGAAAGATTTAGCATGATGTAATAATTATTTGATTTCTGTACGTCTAATGAGAATATTCAGGGATACTTTTGCGTAGAAAGAAGTAGAGGAATTAGCTCTTTGCTTAGAGTAAGACTTTAACCATTTTCTGGTATTTTAAGAAGAAATCAGCCCATAATATGGCCTGATTCCATGGCTGCCCACTTTAGGAGCTCCCAATGATGTGTTTGTTACAGCTCATTACTGGTTACAGGATGAAGGTGCTCTTTGATCTGATTTGGTGTTGTTACTCTTTTACAAATGCTTGGGGTGAGGTAAGAATGATTTACCTGAGGTGACAGAGAGGATCAGTGACACAACTGGGAGCAGATCCCAGGAGGCTCAGTCTCAGGTACAATAACTAAGTTGACACTACTCACTTCTCAGTTTTTTACATAAAAGAACAAAGACCTCTTTAACAGAGAAAAAAGGCACATTAACTTTGGAAGGATGAGGCATTTATTATCTGTATGCACATATAGTACCTACATTTATCATATTTTAAACACTGAGACAAAGTAATATTCTATGCATTTTGCAGATGAAGCAGGGCTGG
Source organism: Dicaeum eximium (assembly GCA_013396995.1). NCBI lineage: Eukaryota > Metazoa > Chordata > Aves > Passeriformes > Dicaeidae > Dicaeum > Dicaeum eximium. The sequence continues at coordinate 1,329,169 of VWZP01001339.1, read as the reverse complement.
AGTTGGTTTAGGCTCATTCAGTGAGACAAGGTGTTAAAGCACATCTGGTTCCTGCAGTGGGTACTGAAATGTGCCTTCTGCAACCTCTGCTCTGCTGCTGCTGCCTCCTGTCCTGGGAAATGCATTTCCCTTGGCTGCCTGTGACTCCACCTGCACCTCGCCCGACCCCTCAAACATCTTGCCCAGGTCCATGATGGGCAGAGAGAAAGAGGACAACCACAGAATCATGGAATGGTTTGGGCTGGAAGGGACCACAAACGATGCTGTACTTGCAAGCTGCTGCTTCTTGCCCCAGATCCAGTCCTAGCCTTGCCAAGACCTCTAAAGTAACTCCCCAATGCTACTCAGTCTCTAAATGTATAGCTGAAGAAGCAAGTAATGCCAATTTCTTTTTAAATCTGTAGGATTCAGAAGTTTTAGCAAATAATATTTTTTTTATAACACCACTTAATGTCCCTTCTGATTTCTATTGCCAGTTCATACACTGGTAACTGGCCACAAAATAATTAGCAACTTGAACTTCTGCCCTGGGTGAAAAGATTCAGATCAAATCCATCACTTCTAGATAGCAGTGGTTTCTCAAGTAACTGAAGTTTCTGCCAGGAAGTAATGAGAAAAGAAACACATAGAGATACGTCACAAATTAATTTTCTATTTGAAGTCTGCTAAGCCTAAAGCAGGACACACTTCACTCATCTCAGACTTTTTGGGATGTACTGATGTACTCTAGCACCATGTCACTTCCACTACTGCCAGCAATCCTCCCCAAATCTAAAGCATCTGGTTTCATTTCTGACCAACATCAGGAAGGAATGCATCCCCTGTGAAGAGCTGAATTTGACTTTAACATAAACTCAATTATCAGCCTCAGACCATATCATTCACTTGGTGAACTATATCCTGCCTTAGTCCAGCTGGAGTCACTGCCAGGGGATCAAAAAAGAGTGAAAGTTGGATGAAAGTCCAATACATCAAGTGCAGACTAGTGAGATGTTACAAAGGGATGTGTATTTTGAATTTAACAGAGGAAATTCTAAAACATTCAAAAAATTATCCTTCATTTTCATGGCTTTAATGGTCCAAAGGCTATTGATATCTTGTTTCTGAGAAAGCAAGTAGACTTCTCTTTCTAAGCACTGCTCAGTGTATGCATCAAAATTTACTTTGTTTTGACCATCTTTATGCAAAACCTACTTTCTCTTTAATTATCACCACTGAAACTTGTGTTTAAATAAGCAATCCAATCTCTGTGTGGAAATCCACTGCATATATGTTTGATCTGAAGACAAACTGATGTGTTCAATCTACTGAAAGTAAATCTGTGACATGAATATTCACAGTCCATTTAAACAATGCTTCACAAAATAATTTGAGTGGTTACTGAGAAACACTGCAGAAGGTACTGTGTCTGCTGAATTCTCTCTTCTCAGATGTTTGAAAAGATAATTGCTGCCTACACCTTCTATATGGAGAGCCTAAAAAAAGACTTTGGACAATAAGATGCAGAGAACACACTACTCCTATCAGTGGGCTGAAATATCTCATCCATAGGTACAGTTGACATAAATCCAAATTAAGGCTGATGTGGAGAGCCTTATACTCTGATGGCCAGTTCCATACTTGCCTTTATACAAAGTCTTTAGCCTCTGAAAGACTGTCAGGTTTATTTTCCTTAGCTCAGCATTCATGCATGCAGATACATGCATAAGCATTCACCCTCTTATCCATCCTTCAATTTTCTGTATATACTGAGAAGACTCAGAAAGCAAAATATGCTGATATAACTTCATTTAGTTTGCTCCTAAGATGGTTTTAGTCATCAGGGTGTAGGCTGCTGTTTACACTAGATGACTATCCCCTGGGTAAAGAGCTACCTGGAGGAATGGGGCTTTGGGGAGAGCTGCTTTTTTCTCTGTGAATTCAGATCCCGCTGTGAATTCCCAGCTCCCAAGATTCACAGCTCATGCACCACTGAAGGGAAGAAGAAAAAATGCAATTAGAAGATAAAGTATGTATCGGTGTGAGAGCTGAACAGGGAAGTGCTGGCACATCTCCCTTAACCTCCTGCTTTTGTGGCTGCTTCCCTGGGGATGTTTGGTGTCAGCCCAGGTCATCAGAGTAAAGCCAGAGTCAGGTGTTTGCACATCCAGGTGCAGCCCAGCAGAAACACCGGTGCTGCCCCTCTCTTCAGCTTCCTGGTAACACTTATCACCCCCTTTTTTCCTTGTTTTTTAATGTTCTGACTATTTATAGCTCCTACAGCAGCCCACAGAGTCCCTGTGAGGGCCCTCAAGGAGCCCTGCCCCATGGGGCAGGAACAGAGAGCAGTGGTGGGAGTTCAGTAGCATCAGGGATCCACTCTGGCAACTTTCCCCTGAGTATTGGCCACTGGGCACTGCTGGAGCAAGAAGCTGGAATGCACAGGCCTGTGGTGTCCCCCAGAATGAAGGTTATTTCATTATTTACTATTATTCCTGATATTTGCCCAGTCACATGGATGTAAAAGCATCATGCTAGAAGCTTCTCACGGAACCTGTGAGCTTACCACGCTGTCCTCCTGCACAGCCCTGTAAAAAAAATCCTAAAAACTTCACCATTTGTATGTGTGTTCAGGGAGTTACAAATACCTACAAATACCTACAAAGTGAGGGAAGCCAGGTGTCCCTTCATCCACTCACCTGCACCTGTCTGCTTTTCAAGTAGGTGTTCTATACGTGGTGACATCAGCATCAGTGACCCAAGGGAGCAGCCCTGATACCCACAAAACTAGTTTTATTTAGAGAAAGCAAGCCTTTAAATAACAACACTGAAATGTTCTTCTTTAGTCGCATCTGTAAGATTTTACTCATTGCTTAGTATTAACATGCTGTGTTTATCTCTAAGTACCAAACTCCTTTCTGTCCAAAAAAATGATACTGGAAATGCATAAAAGCAACATACTGTGAATAAACAGCTTATCTTGGGGGAGAAAGATAAAATTCACAAAACTAAAAATGGGGGAAACCTCCTTCACTGTTGAATTTACCATTTATAGATTAATCTGTCCATTGTGTTTCTATGAAAAGCTTTTCTGGCATTCTACTCAGAAAAACAAAATCTACATTTAAATGAATGTAAGAGTGTACTACAGCAGGAGCCTGTCAGACTGTTTTATACCTCATTGCTATAATTTAATGTTATTGATGCAACCTAGATTATGTTTGAGAAATGAGATCGTGCAAATTCTCTCTCATAAATCAACCAATGTGGCACAAAATATTAGGCTACAGCATTATGTAGTTCTGAAACTATTATATGACCTCAAAGTTCCCTAAAAGGCTTCAAATTGGCATAGACTAAGAATTTGCTAAGGGTATGTTTTCAAAGGGAATAGCTGTTGCTTGTTCATGGCTTAAACATTATACTATGCCAGTAATAAAATACCAGTGATGCATGCAAATGGAAAATCGTGCTGCTTTTTGTGGTAAAAAGGTTAATTCCTTTGGAAGAAACCAAATCCCTGGATAAAAAGCATATCTCAGCCACCTGACTAACACACAGACATTTCAGTACAGTTTTATTGTATACAAGGGCTAGGAAAATCTAATAATATCCTGCTTTTTTCCCTAAGATTCAGCAGGTAAAAGCTCTGATTGAATTTCATCTTGATTTCATTAAATATTCATAAAGGCCAATTAGAAGGGCAGCTAAGTAGGCCACAAGGCTCCCTTCCATCATCCTGTCAAAGGCAGTCCATCAGACAGTCCTGTTTGCATTAGGGCCTGCAGTCAATATCTTCATTCAATCTTTATGTAGTATCCCTCTAAATCACTGCTCCATCCCACTTTACGGCTTTTATGGACAGACAAGGGGGGGAAAAAATCTAATAATTCTGAAGGCAAGATGCTTACTCGGTAGAAAGCAAAATGCAAATGAGAAAAAACATCCTCAATCAAATGTTGGAATGAAAATCTTTTCTTTAATGAGCAATGACATTGGTAGAGCACTGATTACATTGAAGAAAAACTGTTTAAAATTCATAATCAATCAAGCAAGTTTATTTTAACCTTTCATGACTAAACCGCCGGGTTACAGTTTAATTTATTGATGGTGCTTATCTCTCCCTTCAACCACTAATTTTAAAATTACAACCCATATAGAATATGCTGAGTTGAGTCACGAAAATATATACTGATGTTTATATTCAAAGAAACCTATTAGCTCTGCCTGTTTCCCTTTAAAGATTCAGTGGCCTTTCTATACATGCCATGTTATATATATTTGCAGTTTATGCAGCTGAAATGCATTAACTCCACTGATGCCTTGCTGGACTGAAGCATCGTGGCAGTTTTCATATTCAGGTCTGTTTGTCAGATAGAGCTGAGCAATTATTGTTTTTTGTAGATGAGCACAAGGCAGTGCTTCATCCTGCCTCTAACCACCCACTCCTGGCTCAGAGGGCATTGCCATCCTTGAAACTCCATGAAATTTGAGGGTTTTGCACTTAGGCTTTTACTGTGAGCTTTCTAAATTTGTCTGTATCAGGTATCATAAAAAGAAAATTATTTCCTTTACTATTGGCTCTCTTTCCAGAAGGACTTAAGGAATGCTGTGGGTTATAGCAAGGTAAGATTGGTTTATATCTTGTTTGAATCAGCTGCCTTTGCTTGAATTGCTGTTTCATACAACACCAAAATATTGCCCCAAAATGGTTTTAAAAGACTTTCAAGCTCTGCCTTCCATTTTCTGAAAATAACGACATATCTTTCCAACCTAACACAGGGCATGGAAATGTAAGTTTCACCATTCTGTGTTTAGAAAGATATTACTATAAATTCCAGAGACCTAATGGGCACAAGCCCCACCAGTTTCTAAAGGCTGTGTTCATTTCCTTCATCACGATTCCTTGTGAGTCTTTAGCAGAGCAAACTCTGTAGGTCATTTTCTGCATGGCAGCTCCATGTTTCCTTCCTACAGTATTTGCACATGTTCAGTTAAGCAAGCTGTACCTAATCCTTAATTAATATTTTCTGTTCATTTTCGTTTTTCAATGTGTTTGATTACTAACTACCTACTTCTCTTGGTGACAAAGAAATTGAGGGATGGACATCACTGGGAATCATTAGCAAGTAGGGGAGACAATTGTATGTCTTTTTTATACAGCTTCACCTGAGGACACTTGACAGTCTCAAAGGGGTTGCCATGAGAATAAATATATTTTTTAATAGTCCTCTTTTATTTTCTCAGCAACATATTGGATTATTAAAATGTACTTTTAGCATTCTTTATATGAAAAAAATTGTCATAAAGTTTACTCAGTTTTGAACAGAGATTGGAATATTCTTTTCTACCCAACTCCCTGCCCTCCTTAGTATATGTACAGCTCCATTAGGGTAGAATGTGGATCTCTGGGCAATCCAGATTTTGGTCATCTGAGAGGCTGAAAAATATGGTCATCCCATTTAACATGCCCTGTAAACTACTGAGAGACAACATTTAGTCTTTTGGGTCTGTGTTTGTTCTGCACTTAGTCCTGCTTGCTTAGGTCAGGCAAGAACCATGAGCAAATTATTCAGGGCTCCCAGTAGGGTGAAGCAAAACACGATTTTCATTTGCTGTGGGAAGGGCAGCTCTCTGCAAAGGAGCTCACATCTCTTCCTGCCTCTCCAGGCAAGGCCCAGGGGCACATCCTGGACACTCTGGGTCTGGGGAGGAGCTGGTGCAGGGTCCCCTTTGCTCCACCCACATTAATCCTGGTTAATCCTACAGTCCTTACTCTGCCTCTCTGCCTTAACAAAATGCCTTGTGTTGTAAGTAAATCACACCAAAAAGGCTGCAACAACTGCAAGCAGATCAGGCAAAGGGAAGATATTTATCATTTTATTTGGCCTGCAAAGAGTTTGATATGCCTTCCATAGGCCACTAGAATGACAGAGCCTTTAAAATATTTGAGTATCATTTTAATGGAGTAGACATTTTCTACATGTTCTCTGTTCACTTTCTTAAATCTTGGTCCCATTTCAGCACCAGTTAATTTGAAAAACAAGAAGAATAAACTACACAGAGGCTGCTTTAGGCAGACTAGAGATAACCTACTGTCTTGGACATTCCTACCCATAAACCTCTGGCATTAACCATAAACCACCCTAATCACCATTGGAACTACATTTCTGTCACTTTCCTAAACTGCCAGCAGAGAAAATCCCTGACCTGTAAAAAAACTAGAAAAATGTCAAATGGCTCAGTTTGTAGCTCGTGTTCAAATGATTATTTAAAGACTCCATCCTGAAAAATTTAAAGCTTAAGTAAACTACTTCTTTCCATTCCTCTCCCTCTGTGTTAAGAAAAAACATGTCAAATATTCACTGCCCACTTGTATTTGCTACAATGGCAGCCAAAAAATCCCTGACAGGATGTTGGGAACCACCAGGAAAGCTGTTGCATACAAGCCAGAAGGATTTTACTGTTATACACACCCTTGTGAACATGAATGCTTTGAATCTTGTGTTTGGTTCCTGCATTCCAGGAAGGACAAAGGAAGGGAGGAGGACGTGGACCAGCCTGAGAAGAGCACAAAGATGGTCAGGAGAATGGATCACCCCTTCTGTGAGGGAAGGCTGAGAGGGCTGATGTTGTTCAGCCTGGAAAAGGGAAAGCTCTTGTGCTCTCAGTGCTACTGGGGGCCTGTAAGAAAGATGGGGACAGACTTTTGGCAGGGCCTGTAACAGCCAGACAAGGGGGAAACCAAAAGGGAAAAGATTGTAACTGGAAAAGGATCAATTCAAACTAGTTATAAGGATTTTTTTGTTTTTACAGTGAGGGTGGTAGAATACCAGCACAAGTTGCCCACAGAAGTCATGGATGCCCCATTCCTGGAAACAATCAGGGTGATGTTGGACAGGGCTCCAAACAGCCTGATCCAGCTGTTCATTGCAGGGGTTTGGACTAAATGCCTTTAAAGGTGCCTTCCAACCCAAATCATTCCATGATTCTACATTTCTATGAACCTATGACACAGCACAAGGAGAGAGGCTACAGAGAAGGGTTACAAATTAGTGACACGATGAAGAAGCTACCTAATGAGGAAATTTTGAAAATGCTGGGTTTTTTTCAGCTTGTAGAGAAGTCTGTAAGATAGGATAGAGGGTTACAAAATCCTGGAAGTTGTGGATAATATGAAACAGAAAACAGAATTGTTACTCACCAAATCTCCCAGTTACAACCAGGTGCCATTATTCTTTCTGAAACTAGTGAAACACAGGGTTAAACCAGACAAAATTATAGTGTTTCAATAGCAGGGACTGAACTTCTGGAATTTGTAGCCATAGGAGGCCATGGAGACAGATAGCACTGGCAAGTTTAAAAAGAACTCTAGGGACATCAGGGCCACAAACAGATCCTAAAGTGAATAGGTGAGGATGTATTTTTTAATATCCCTAATCCAGTGCTGGTGGCTGCTGAGAGGTTGAGAAGGGAAGGGACTGCAGGCAGTGGCCAGCCTGATCCTCCCTCTTTATTGAGCATCTCTTGCTGCCACTGTGGGAAACAGTGCCCTGAGTTAGACAGACCCCTGCCTGCCTCAGCAGGGCCTTTCTGATGTTTCCATATTGCTCTGCACAAGTGAATGTGCTCTGAAAGATGTGCAGATTGCACCTTTACATGGTAGGTTTAAAAATAAAAAGAGATAAGTTGAGCAAAAAATGTAATATGACATGTTTTTAGGGGGTTACAGAGAAAGGATACCAGAGTCTATTATTCTGCAAAAGAATCTGAAGTGTCAGGGACTAGTGGTGAGAGGAATGGAAACCAGAAATACAATGGGAAAATTGTTTTCTTAGGGCTGAAAGGGTGGTGGATACCCAAGTGCAGATGGGAGAGCATGAATCATTTGTGGCCTTAGTTCTGCTTGTCTGTTAAATGAGGTTTATGCTATTTATCCTGACAGAAAACACAGAAGCTTAATTTGTTATGTTTCAAAGAATTCTGTAGAAGCTGAAACACAAATTGCTTGGAGATGGATCCAAAATGTGCATAATTCAATAAGGCAATTTTCAATAATTTCCAAGATGCCCTGTGGAAGCCAGCTCTTAGCACTGCACACCAGGTTTGACAGCAAACTGCTCAATGAGGGCATTTGTTTTGCAAACCATCATCTCATTCATTTAGCTCTCATCACCTACTGGAGGAAAACAGGGGTGGATGAACTTTTAATTTCCTAACACCAAATGAAACTGGAAGTAATTTCCCCTTCCACTGCACATCGTGTTGTAGCGTAGACCATCAAGAAAACAAAAAGGTGACTTCTTTTTTTTAGATAAAGAGGGCTATTTAAACTGAAAAACTATTCTTAGTCCTGTACAGATAAAATCTGTTCAGGAGCAGCCCTTAATGATTTTGGTAGCTTTTAGAACTGTTTGCTGATCTACACATCAAGAAGAATCAGAAGAATTTGTGGGGACTTTTCTGCTTCTTTTTAGGAGCACATTTCTTCTCCATATTTCTGCAGTTTTTCACATTCTTGTTCTGGATACACACAATTACTTCCATTAGGCAGCCTAGATACACCAAGAGAGAAATAGGAATGTTTCCCTTTATCCTCCAAAAGCAAATGTAATCATGTTCCCTTGCTGATTTGTGTTTTGAAATTACCATTCTAATCCAATAGTTTAATTTTATTATACCCTTCAGTCTAACAGACCAGGCAGAGAATGTGTAATCACAAACAAAGGGCCAAATCCTGCTTGCCATACTAATGGGAGTAGTCCCACTGATTATAATGGGACTACATCAAGCCTTACCCTTAACTAATGTGAAATGAGATAAACACACTCAGACTCGACTGCAGGGTTTTCTTGGAGCATTTCTCGAGGCTTGTTACTGAGATTTTAAAACACAGTCTAATGTAGTGGTTAAAGTACCACCAAAGTGGAAAAAAACATCTTTTTCATTGGAAAGTGTAAGCATTCTTATATTTAGCTTATGTTGATACAAAAAGCCTCAAATAAAGTATTTATATATAGGCATTTGAGGTGTTTAAATAGAATATATTTTAGCATCCTTTTGCAAAAGAATGCCAAAAGATCTTTCAGGTCTAAACCCCCAGATTTAACTACTTTCTGCTCCTAAACAGAATTAGTTGTAAATCAGAGCAGTGATGGGGAAAAGGGCACTTTGTCAGTCCCCCATTAGTTCTTCTGGTGCTCACCCCACCCAGAGGTCCCTTTGCCCTGTATCCCTGACAGGTCACACAGCATCTGCAGAACTGGCAGGGGGAAATCACTCTTTTTGTTTTCTCTCAGCTCCCAAACCCATACTCACCTGATATTCTCAAACCTTCTCAGTCGAGGCTTCAAGGTAAAGAAAATGTAAGTTGTAACGGGTAGCTGAGACTTATAAGAGACTTGTAGAGAGAGGTGTTAAATAGTTGCAATATGGGCAAAGAAAGAGCTATAAAGTGAAAAATAAATCCTGGGACAAACTACAGCAAACCTATGCTGCTGCCTAAGCAGTATAACTATTGCTAGGCTATTAAAAACCTACTTTAAAATAATATAATTGATTCCCTACCTCTCCACCCCAACCTTCTGTACAACCAGGATGGAAATACTTGGAAAACAATTCAGGAAAGAAAAGAAACAAAGAAGGAGAAAGGAGAAGTTTAGTACTTGGATTTGGGGGTTTTTGGTGAGTCTTTAATACTTTTTTCCCCTGAAATGGTCTGCTCTGAGCTGTTTCAGAATCTAGGTGACTCTGTGTAATATTCAAACTTTTCAATCCTTTAACACAATGTTTATTTCTGTCAGCTGAGCAATCTCTTTATCCAGTTCTCTGATTTAGTATACTACAAACAAAATACAGCTTTAAAGCCTTCATACTTTCCCATTATCAGGTCCTATGTGCACATTTGGCTTTTTATTCTTGACTATACGTTATTTACACAGAACATCTTTCCTTGGACTCATAAAAGTGTCTAACTGACCATGTTTCTGATATACAAGAGTCAGTCAATATAAAAGATGTAGAATGAATTGATGACCAAAACTTGACTTTTCCAAGCCATCATCAGCAGTGCAATAAAAATGATTCAAGCACCCAGGATGAGTCATACTGGCAATCTGATGGGATCATTGTTTCCCAAAAAGGAAGCCTCTACAGAGGCCTCTGTGCTGTTCTCTTCACCAGCCATCTTTTAAAATAATAAAGCAGCACAAGGCTTGTCAGAAATCGGGTCTTACCCAAACAGGACCACTCAAACACCCCTGCCATCCCTAAGAAAGCCTGGGGACACACTGCAGCCTTAGAGCTCACATCTCAAAGGGGGAAAATAAAAAAATCCAGAGTAGTTCCGAAGTACTTCCCAAAATCAGGGTTCCTTTCCAGGAAAGAAAACCTGGTGCCCTCTCTTTGACACTGCTTTGGATCCATCCATCCCTGGATTAGGTTAAGGAGGTTACACTCCTTTGTAACTGAATTGATACACCTTATTTAGGAGTTACGTCACCCTAAGCAACCTAAACAGCTAAGGGAGAGAGACAGACACCTCCAGAAAGCATTTGAGCCAACCTAAGATCAAATTCACTATGGAAGTGACTTTTTCTTCGCTGATTACCAAGAAAGCCCCAGATCAAGCTCCTAGCTTAGAGCAAATCTCAGCAAAATGCTAAAAAAAGGATCAGTTAGGGCTGTAGACATCTGCAAAGGCAGGCCAATGCCTTAATCCAACCCAGACAGCCAGTAGCTATCACAGCTCACTAACAATATTTACTCCCATTTTACACCAGTGTTCTCTAAAGAAAACTCCTTGTTCTGTAAAGAAAACCAAAGCATGCAAAGGGCTTTGGATCATCAGTGAAAATGAGGGAGAAAACTGACCTAAACTCACCTGCCTTCTTCCATTCCCCAATGGCACGAGGGGAAGGGTCCCCTTTACCCATTTCTATTCATATATGTTCTAGTCATATATATATATATATATATACATATGTATTTCACATATAAATTTCTATCCATATATGTAAATAGGAAAATTTGGCCTCACTGTGGTGTTGCTGAAGTGGACAAGATGAGCCTGATCCAAGGCCACGATGATGAGGATGGTGCTCCTCATCCACCACTTATATTAGGGAGGTTGTGCTTGCAGCATGGGCCAGCTGTTCACACACACACAACAGCAAATAGTGTCAATTCTATTCAGGAGACAATAATACCAAACTGGCCATCACTTCTGTTCTCAAACTGAGACACCAGGATTAATGATATTTTTGTCCAGAAGTAATATGTGGCATCCCAAAACACATACTTAAAAAAAAAAAAAAGTTAAATAATAGTTACTGACCTTTCCTGTCTTGCTGGATAACAAGATACAGTCCAGCAAGCTCCTTTTGAGTTTTGCTAAGGAAAGGAAAGAATTTTAATGCCACAGAAGGCACTCCACAGCCTTTTCCCCACATGTGTGTCATCCTTCTAAGAGCTCATGTGAAGGGTTTTCTCAACACAGAATTTTAGAAGCTGAAATACAAACTAAAGGAGAGCAAGAACCATCAGGACAAAAAAATCTGAGTCTTCTACCACTTTAGAAGGAACATATGAAGTGCAACAAAGTCCTTGAAAAAATGGCTTGAAAAAGTGGTTTTGAAGAACAACCAGGCTTTTACACAGAGTCATGATAAGAACTGGCCAAAAAGACACCAAATGGGGACAAAACATGCCTGGGCCTTTACCCACTGAGGCAAGGGGCCAAGCTGCAGATCCACAGCAGCAGAGAAAAGCAGCAAGGAGTGCAAGCCCAGGGGCTGAGAGCCTGGCAGCTGGAAGGGAAAATGGGAACCCTGGGAGGGAAGAAAGGAGAGAGGCACCCAAAGAGTTCAGTCTTCAGTTGTTAGAGAGAAAGCTATAGCTGGAGGTGACAGGGGTAATGCTCTTCCAGCTTGGAGCAGCACACAGCCACCCTGCAGGGGAGAAAGTGGCACAAAAACTTTTAATGGCTCTGATTTTATACTCTTCTACCCTCCTCTGGTGGTTCATGTGGACAAGCAGACTCCTTGCATGGTAACACAAAACAGTCAAAACAGGATCATCCAAGCACACTTAAAGCAAACTGGGAGATCAAGAGGCAGACAAAACTTACAGTCTGAAACTGGAGGTGCCACAGAACTGTAAGATGATAAATAACAGCTATAGCAAATTCTGAGGAGATTTTGTTTATTCTTTGCCAGAGGCAGAACAAATGTTGAGTTACCAGCAATGGATTGATTTTTCTCTGTCAGCTAATGCTGTTCAGTGTCTGAATTGTAATTATTATGCTACTATTACCTGAGACCCAAAAATCTACTCAAGGGTTTCCTTCACCATGCACAGAACAGGAAACACGGGAATAAAACCTCAGCAAAGAATTAATACAACTATAAATATAAATGGTTAACAAATGTTGGTGTGAGAGGCATACATTTTCCTCTGACTGGAGCTGCTCACACTTCCAGTAACTAATATCTCATTGAGAAGGTCTGAATCTCAGCCATCCCATAAAGCAAGGACAAGGACTCACGGTCAGCTACAACGTGGTGCACCAAGGCAGGCGTGCCAGCTTTCTATTATCATGGTGAGATTCCATCACTGCATTAAGCCAAGCTGCTTGACAGCTATGAAAAAGACAGCTTCATCCACTTTTATCAGAACACTGACCTTCTCAGGAAATAATAGGATATATCCTGCTATCATTTCTCACATGAAACTCCTGTCAGGGTCAATGGAAATCTGGCGTAAAAATGTGAAATCAGGACTTGGCCCATAATGTTTAGTGCCACATAGCAGGCTGTTGGGAAAGGATCCAGAGTTAAGCATCATCTCTCATTAACTACACTGCAGATTCCATTTCAAAAGGCCTTCTGAAATTTAGGTACCAAGAGCCAGATCCTGAGCTGATGTAAATCAGAATATCCGCGATGAAGTCAAAGAAATAAGGTCAATAAAAATCAGTCAATGGACTCAATACAGCTAAGGAGAGCTACACAACAGAGAATCTGGACCAATGAATAATTCTTTAGTCCAAGCAGCACTGCAGAATTGTTTATCTGCAGTGACTGATCTTTTCTGCATATTTTGTGGTTCTTCACCTGTGGAAGGTCATTAGATGGAACTGCTGGAAATCCCAACACAACAAAGGCTGTACTGTGAATAAATTCAGTTCTGGACTGTAAAACAGCATTTTGCCCTACTATAATAAATAAAATTATTTTCTGAATTTTGTGATGGTCTGACTTTTCTTGTGGGGGAACAATAGCATAAGTTACTATCTAATAAATCCCTGCCTACAGGAAAAGGGGAAGTTCTGTTTTGCCTACTGATTGTGCTGATTTTTATAATCTTCTGTGTTATGTAAAAAAGGAAATAGGCTCAAATGTTTATTTTGAAATGAAGCCACTGCTAAATATGTAACTTTCTCTCCTCTTGTTTGAATATCACTTACCCAGTCTAGAGCCCTGGCCAATATTTTTGGATCCACATTCGTAAGAAAATATATTTGAACTACCTTACAGATTAGAAGTCTGTAACATAAGTGTTTGTAGAGATCAAAAGCCTCCACACAGGCATTCAGTCAACCAGATATAAACATTTGGACAATAATTTTAATCAAGTCATAGAACTCATTTTTCCAAGACAAAATATTACCGCTTTTAACAATAACAATTTATAGTACCATAAATGCCCTAACAAGAAAACAGGACTGTTTTAAGCTAAGCACTGCACAAATGCCAGCCAAGGTGAGAGTTACAAAAATAATAGCACAGAAGTCCTGTCACAACCTCTCCTACACTCCAGAGAGCAAAAGATGCAGCAGTAAAAGCAGATACAATTTATGACACTGTATTGCAACAAGTCATCTTCTCTCTGTGTACAATTTGGGTTTGCAGGAAGTCTTTGCACCTTGGTATTTATTTGGTAAAGCTAAAAGCTGGAGGTGAATCTGGCATGTGTCTTAGACCATGCAGAATTCTGGCAGGATCAGGAAAGCCCTAAATGGGGCCCACATAAAACCCAGCTCCATCACCCTCGTCCCTCTTTGCAATGTTCCTTCAGTTTGTGCATGAAGACCATCAAAATATGAAATTACCTTAAATATGGAAGCTGCATGACAACATTTCAATTAAAAAGCTTTTAGGAAAGGTCATGGAGAGCATCTATAATACATTTCCAAAGGTCTTGGGAAGGAGAAGGGTACAATATGGGTCACATCACAATTATGGTAAATTGGGTAAAACACAGTTTCCTGAGACTGCTCCGAGCAGAATAAAAGTGATTGAGAAAGTCACAATATGACAAGTATTAATAAGTACTACCTATCATAATGTCTGATATTATATCTTTTATCAAAAGGATCCCAGAGCACTTTGTAAAACTCTACATGCACTAATTTCTTTTATCATAACACGTTCCCATATTTCTGAGAAAGCAGTGCACTGATGAACTCTACACAGCAGCACAGCATGAAATTTTTCATAATCCCAGAAAGTGAAGAATACCATTTCTGTTTGAAATTTGGGCAGGGAAATCTGCGTTTGGGCTAAGCTCTCACTGGCACAGTACATTTTCAATGGCAAACATCCTGAAGTGCTGCTTCCTTCTGTCCAAAGCCAAGAACATCCAGCACAGCTGTGCACTTTGTAACAACTTTTTTAGAGTAAGTTCAGAAGAGGAGCATTAGTAACTGAATCACCAGGAATATGCCCTTTGAAATCCATGTCCAACACCGAGGTTTCCTATCAAAGCACTACCTCAGATCAAGATGATCTGAATTACCAGAACTGGAGAGATTCCAGTCCATGTGACACAGCAAATCCCACACCCCTATGCTATTTAACAGCCAGTAAACTATCAAAAACCTTCCTGGAATCTTACCTGAGTATCTAGGAAAGATGACCTGTGCTAAAACCCATGATGGGTTTAAACAATTAAAAAAAAGAGAAACAAAGAAACAGATAGATTGCTGGAGAAGAAATCTTCAAGGGCCTGGATCTCACAGGCTTGTCAATATTAGGCCAAAATATTTGTCTAAAGTAAGGAGAGGAGGAAAACAAAGGCCTGTTACCAAGTATAAAATATTTCCAATTTCCTTTGATTCAGACTGCCATCTTCTTACCTTGTCTTCCTTGAACCCTGTGCCTATTCTTAATCTATCTATCTATCTATCTATCTATCTATCTATCTATCTATCTATCTGTCTATCATCTACCTATCTTCAGTGAAACAACAATGCAAAAATGTGATTTTTCTCCTATGGCCACAAGGCTGGGAGGAAGCATGCCTGACGTCAGAAGGATGCAAAATTACAGGGAAAGAGCTCTCAAAAAACAAATCTGTCTCTTGTGTCTTGGGAGGAGTTTGATTGCTGTGACTATGGATTTTTTTCTGGGTATTATTATTTTTTTCCCATGCCTGTGAAGGCTAAATGAATAATTATATTGCAAGAATTCATCCTAAGTAAAGTATTTATTTGCAAAGAAAGGTATATACAACTTCATTTGTTACTCTTAAAAATCTCTCCTTTTTCCAGGTCGTACAATTGAAATTGTGCTGGTTTTTTGTTTTTTTTTTTAATATGGTTTTCATCATTTTGATGATGGCAAGAAAAATATTCACACGGTTTTTCAAAGTAAGGATAGTTCAAGGTCTTTAAAAATCTGCGAAACTCTTTTATTGAATGTGATACGTCTTAAATGAGGACTCGATTTTCTGAAATATGAAACCCTTCCATATTTACATGCATTTGTCCAGGTCGTATCTCTCCCTTGCCTTGAATTTTTCCCTGACTCCAAAACGTCCCAGCAGGGCTGTGTAGGTAAGAGGACATTGCAATCCTATGGATCCTATGGATCACCATTCCCGTCGCTTCTATTATTTCCTAGAAATCATCTGAGAGCTGCACATGGGGATTCCTGCCTGCCCAGCCCACCACATGTGCGTGCACACACACACACACACAGAGAAAAAGGATTATTTTATGCTGACATTCAGCTGCCAGCTCATTTTATCCCGCTCTTTATAAAATAATATCCTAAGTAGCCTATTAGCTTTAAGGTCAAAGTCTTTGTCTATTTTCTAAATCTGTTCTCTCCTCTCCCCCCGCCCCCCACTTCCTTTCCTTTCATTACCCTTTCCTATCAATTATCTCATCCCTGCCTGCTGCCCATCTGAGCCAGCCAGCAGGACCCCCTCGGTGCCCGCCAGATTGTCTCATTCAGCGAGCTCTCAGGTTGCCGCTGATTGCCGTCTTTATTCATTACCAAAACACTTGCTACACGGTGCTTGGGCCCTGGCAACCAAACCCGACGCGCTGCCAGCGAGAACGTAATTACTGCTGCACCACAAACAGGGGATGGAGTCTGCTGTGAGTTGTTAGAGGCGGGCGTGAGATGGAGCTGGGCTCTTTTCCTGCGGCTGGAGCTGGCTCTGTGCGCGGATGATGGGCCTGAGCCGCCCTCCTGACAGGCTTTATCTGAGACAAAACCATCTCTAAACAAACACTGCTCCGTCGAGGGCAGCGATTTACAGCTGTGGAATATGGTACGGGAGCGTGAGCTTTCATCTACGGATTTAGAAGTGTCTGCAGCCATTGGCGCTGCTGGGATGCGGAAGGTGCGCTGGGAGCCTTCTCTGGCCTGTGGGAAGCTGCCTGTAAGGGCAGAGCTCGTTTTCCTTGTCTCTTCGCTGAACTAAAACAGTTATTAGACACTGTTAGGCAGCCTAAAGTCTCCCAAGTGATGACTCGCCTTCCCAAAGGAGCTGAATGTTACTTTCAAATGATCTCAGGCACAGATTATTCTTTTCTCTCCTTGTGTGCAAATTGCACAAGTGTTTATTTCATCCTCTGTATTTACTGCCCTTCCCTGTAAAATCCCATCTTAAAATTTCACTCTTCCATTGGGGAAGTAAAGCTGAGCAGTGTTGCTGTTTCTAAAAAATGTTTATTAGGGGAAGATCATTCTAACATCAGCTGAAAGCTTCTGTGTGCCTTTTGTATCTGCTCTTCAAATCCTTAATCTTTAAAGTGCTCACAACGAGGAAAATGCCTTAATGCTAAGCAGTCTCTAGCAGATTTGAAAGTTAAATTCAAGCAGCATTTATCTCACCATCAATGGGGAGGATTTATCCTTTTACCTATCGCTGCCATTGACAAGAGTAGGTCCTGTGTATCTCCAACATAGAGTGGGAAGCAGACCCATCTAAAACTTCTCTTATAAGAAACATCACCTTTGATCCAAACAGTATCAAACTGAATGACAACAGTTATAGCAATAATACTGTATATCACATGGAGAATAATTGATGAACTGAAAGGGAGCCAAAGAGATAAATAAAAAAAAAAAAAAAAGAAGGGGAAAAAAAAAAAGAGAGAAACCTTTCATACCACAGAGTTACGAAGACCTTGCCCCTGGATTTGTTTGCAGTGCTTTGCTTAAGGTTTAATTCTATTGATTACACATTCCATTTTCCAAAGTGCCATTTGCCTGAAGGAGCAGGTGGTGTTTGCTGTTTCCATTTAACTGATATATTAGCCATGTGGTGCACTGCATCAGTGGGCAGTATTAATCAATTTACGGCAAGATGACAGAGAAAATCACTCACAGCAAAATTGCAAGGGGGAAAAAAAGGACAAAAGCAGGAAAATAATGACCATTAATGGGGAACTTGAAAACAGAAAAAAAACCCCAAAATCTGGGCTTTTAATACTTCTCTTTCATAACAAATGGAATTGGAAAATTTTAGGAGCGGCCAATGTTTGAAAGGAAACAAATATCACTATGTTCAGTGCAGTACTTTTTGTAAGCACATTGCTGTTTGGCATTGTGTGATGAATACACAGTCACAGACCTCGATACTTGCTGAGAAACTTAGATTTCCTCCCTTAAATAAAAGCAAAATGCATTGTACAAGATCAAAGCAAGCACAGCTCTTTTCTTGGAAGATCCGTTAGGTTTCTATATGTGAAAATTATTTTTGTGTATTTTTGTATATTATTTGAAAAAATATTTTCAATCTGTGAATTTAGTATGAGGTTTCTATGACACTGAGGTGTTCAGGCTCAAATCAGCCAGTTCCTCATCCACAAAATAAAGAATTGGCAGAGGAGCTTTAGGCTCCCCAAGTGTTGGGGGGCCTTGCCTTTCCCAGTCATGTCAGTCCCACCAGAGGAGGAGCAGCACATTCCTCTACCACAAATCTCACTGTTCTTTCTCTCCCCATCCAACATTTTCGCCCTGCCAAACTGGGGCCAGGCCCACCCTGCACTGCTGTGAGTGAGTCCCCATTCTGCAAACAGAAATGCCCTGGTCACATCCACAACTGGGTTAATTTGGATGGTCCAGCTGAGGTTCTCTGGTGAGCACAAGTTGAGTTCAGGCTTCCAGGCCAGGCTGGATGAGACCCTAAAAACCTGATCCAGTGAGTGCCACCCTTGCCCATGGCAGCAGGATTGGGACCAGCTGAGCTTTAAGGGCTTTCCTACCCAAACCATTCCATTATTCTGTGATTCTATAAGCCACAGAAATGACCCAGGATGGCTGAAGATTTCTTGAAGTTTGCAGAATCAAAGGATTCTGCAAGAAATGCAAACCCTCACAATGAATACACCGACAAAGAGCTGAAAGGAATCTGAGCCCCTGGAAAAGGAGAGACTCCATTTAGGGACTGTCAGATGTTCCTGAACAGTGTGTAATCCATCCCCTTTGTCTCCTTGCACATGCTGTCTCCTACAAACTGACTTATCCCTAAGTATCTGATGCATTTTGCTGTTTATTATTCTACCCTTCCTTATTGTTATAAAGTATGATGATGCAGTGAAACTATGCTTCATAAATTAACAAATAATAAAACATTGCTTCAGAAACTTGTCTAAATGATGTAATGTTATCATGAATCATAGCCTTAATGAGGATAAAGGAAATATTTGACAATAGAGTATCATACTGCAAAATTCAATGCAATGAAATTATAACAGCCTTCAGTAGCAGCCCATCACTAAATAAATTTAGCAAACTTTTCAATTAGACACCATGTCCTGGATGTAATAAACTTGTGGAGAGTTTGCTTTTGTGTCTTTTGTGTTTTTTCTTTTTTGCATGTCTGGACAGAGAAGGAGTTTGAACATCTGAGCAAGTTTACAGGGTCTAAGTGAAGATGACAATAATGTGAAAAGCAGAACTGGGAAAATCACTTTAAAACATTAAGTGAAATTGTACATGGGCTAATTTACAGACTAGGGACTCTTAAGGGAAATTTCTTTTATCCTCCTGAGCTACTTGATAGCAAAACATTATCAGGAAACCATTTCAAAAAATCATGCCAGCTTTGGAATTGCCACAATTAATGAACCTCATGGACCGATCTTCCCCATTGTTCTTTCCTTAACAATGTCTCATAGCTTGTATTTTGGAAGAAAATGTGAAAAAGCCCCACAGCCTTGCTGCACGCAGCTGTAAGGTTACTCCCTTTGGTCTCCTCTCAATTGCTAAAATGAAATAATTTAATGCTGAAGCATATGCTTTAATATTATGGGAAACTTGTTAGGCAATTAGAACTCTAGCTTTTCTTTATAAGCATTCAAGGAGCTGATCTTAGGGGAATGTTTCTGTATTTCTGGTCTCTGTTACACCTGGTGTCTAACAGTTTAACAGTGGATTTTTTCATGGGACTACTCCAGCAGCAGGCACTATTCTTGCCACCCTGTGGACAACCATTGTTTTTTGTAGATTTTTGTCTGCTTCCTGTGATTTTTGTTGCAATACACTGTGTAAAGACACCATAGAGCAGCTGCTGAGTGTTCCATCACCTTTGCCAAGCTCTGCAGCTCTCACTCATGCAGGCACACCCAGGATATGAGATGCTAATTAGCTCAGGAGATGCAGTAGGAAGGACTGCTCACATCTCTACCCACCAAAACAGAGGACGTGGAAATAGAGCTGTGAATTTCCATTTGCGATTTCTGCTTTAGTGCTCTCACTCAGCGCTTTCTGCTCAAACAGGAAAATGTTTTTAGTGATGCTATAAGCAACTGCAGTAGATTACCACAAGTTACAAAGCAGGAGCAAGGGCCTTAACAGCTCTACATTAATTTTGGGGTTTTTTTGGGGGTTTTGGGGGGGTTTTTTTGTTTGTTTTACACACCCAAACACATAGTTCTGGTGTCAGGCCTCCTTCCTGGCCTGGCACATCACTCCAAATCACTTGCCCTGATATAAGGGTGGGCAGAGACTGGCCCTCATCAGCAATTCTGCTTGGTTATGCCCATGTAGAATAAAAGCAGCCTTCTCCACACCAGGCTGCTTATTAAACAGCTCTTAATGGTCTGTGAGACCTTCCCTCTTCCCTCTGCCTCCAAAAATGTGCGTTGCTTTATGGGACTTGTGGGAACTACAGACTGACTATGTAGAACTAGAAAAGGATGAATTCTAATTAAGAGATAATGTCAGTGGAATAGAACTTTGTCACAGGATAATGATCCCCTGCTGTTAGATAAATATGGAAGCAAAACTTAGGCAGTTTTTGAAAATAAACAGTGAGGTGATGCCAAGATGTTTATATTCAGAAAGGGAAACATTTATCCCTCTGCAGTATTTCTATTTCATGGGGTTTTTTAATTAAACAAAACCAATCCTTCCCTCCTACACAACAGAAAACATCTTCATTAATGACCTTGGCCTTGCAAACTACCAACAGGGTACAATCCTCACTGAAATCCAAGAGAGGTGGAAGGCAGCACTGACAGCTTCACCTTAGGGAAGTAAT
The DNA here is from genome assembly GCA_013396995.1 of Dicaeum eximium. Lineage (NCBI taxonomy): Eukaryota > Metazoa > Chordata > Aves > Passeriformes > Dicaeidae > Dicaeum > Dicaeum eximium. The sequence continues at coordinate 1,308,409 of VWZP01001339.1, read as the reverse complement.
AGAGTTTTGAGAATGTCATCAATAAAGCTTAGCAACGATTAGTAATATTTTTCCACTTATTAATACTCAAATTACTAGCTATAATGAGCCAAACTACCTTCTGGCAAAACTCCTTTTTGTCAATGGATGTACGCCAGCAGGCAATTTGGTTCCGTGTTTTACATTTACTGTATATGTATTCAGTGGGCAAATTTTGATCTGTTACCTGTTTATATTTGGAACACATCAACAAAAGTCAGTGGAATTACAAAGTGAAAACTATGCAAAATCTGCTTATTAATGATTTCAGACTGTACTTCTTTAATTTACAATTTCCTGGGGACTGGTAAGAAAATAGAGCATGCAAAATTTAGTGACTTATCAAAAATCTGAAGGAAAAAAAGCTGCAGAAGTCAAACTGTATGGCAGTGACTTTGTTTGCTATGTCTGCAAAAAATAGTGCTCTTCCTCCAATGCAACTGGAAGGCACATGAAAATCAGTGAGTTACAAATGTGTGGGGAGAAAACCTGGCTGCTGCTTCAGGCTGCAGGAAAGGGGATCAGAAACACCAAGCTTGGAAATTCTGGGTATCCAACCACAGGCTCTGGTTTTTACCCTCTGTTTTAGGGAAAAGCCTTCTTCTCACTCTGTTTTCTGGTTTCTAGTGAATCTGGGAAGGGATACAATCAGGGTGCACTTGCTGGTCCCAAATCCTTGGATATCTTTGGGGTAAATCCCACAAATGAATGTCAGCCCTGCAGCAGTGCTGGTGCAGCTCTGGAGTGGCTTCTCTGCTACCCCCAGCAAGGAGAAGGAGGAAATTTTTGAAGGATGCCATGGAGGCATCAATGTGCCAGCAAGAAAGAAGCAGCACTGACATGCCACCAATTGGAACTTGTCTCACATGACAGAACCTATGCCACAAAGATTCAGCTGCTTCCCTACACAGTTCAGGCTCCATCCTATCCCAAACTGCAGATTTTGTCAACTGACAAAAAAGCATCGCACAGATATTTCAGCAAGAATTAGCATCGTTTTAGTTAAATTGATTTAATGAATCTGGTACACTTCTACATTGTTTTTTTTTTTTTGTTCTGTTATTTTCATAATATGGTATTTAGCTGCCAGGAATTACGATCAGGAAAATTCAGTGGCTTGTGGTTGTTTTGGGTCTTTTTTTTCTAGATGAGCAAGTATAAAATAAAATCAATTAAAAAGCAGGAATGCAATTTCTAGTGGCACTTTGCAATGACTGATTAATATATTTTGAATATTTTTCCACCATAAATCTGCTCGGCTTGATTCTCTTCCCTAGGAAACTATTTAAAAATGGATCAACTTGTCAACATTTTGTTTATTCTTAAATAGCATCATTGTCGTTATTGTTGTTATCTGTGGAGAGTAATTGTTTTTTTGCCATCCAGAGGATTTCAGGAGCTCTGGCCCAACTATTTGATATTCAGAATGCTTTGCCCCTTCTTCTACTGCTATGACAAGGTTACACAAAGTCTGCAGCTCTGCAAAAACAGGTTCTCCTGGAAGCTGCAACTCTGACAGACTTGGTACACAGCAAGGCACCCGTGACATCCTGGCATCTGCCAGCTCCATTCCTGCTTGATTAGCTCTTGGTTACCTCAGTGATAATGTCTGGAGGCACTGATTAATGCACAATAATGGTACATCTCACTGGAAAGATAAGCTTATAGCAGATCAATTAAACAGTGGCAATTTCACAGGCTGCAAGCTGGAAGGATGGTACCTGCAGCCTTTTCTGGGAGCTGTTTTGCTTGCTCTAGAATTTTCATTTAAAACACTATCATAGGGGGGGAAAGAAGAAACACCCTGAAAATGAAAGGTGATGGTACCCATTAAAATTACAAGGGAAAATGAATATGAATCAAGGCCCCTGAACATTCCTTCAGCTGTCAGAAGGTTACAAATTCTGCTTTGATGGTAAGACAAGGAGTTTTTTCAAATGCAAACTTGCCATAAATGGTACATAGGAGAATGCCATTGTTTCATGCAATTACATTGTTGCCTGGGCAACCATGTACAAAAGTTAATGTAAGTACAGGTTTAAAGATGAAGTGTCTCCTGAATTGGAATAAAACCCCATTTAATAGTATAGATGATCCACAGGAAAAAAAAAAAATGACCTGAATGTAACTATAAAAAGACCTCTTCTTGAGAAGGAGTATAAATTAAAGGTTATCTTCTTCCTTCAGTTTTTAGTCAGTCATTTTAATAATAATAATAATAATAAAAGCAGAAACCTTCAGGTACTATATCTTAATAGATATAACATGAAAATTTAAAGAACATGAATATTATCTTCATATCAGTAAACTTTAGAGAGATTCATCCTCTAAATAAAAATTTCACATGGCAGTTTTCGTCATAAGGGCATTTAGCACAGACAACAAATTATTTTGCCCTAGAAAACAGTTCTATGAGAAAGTGTTCTATTGAAATGCATCCAGAGATTGTTCTTCCAGTAATTATATTTAATGTCAGTGGGGAGGGAGAAAGCCCATATTGTACTGGGCAGTCAGTTTTATTACTGGAATGACTGCACTTCCTCCTATCATCAGGCTGGACTTAATGGCAGAATTATGGCTCATTATGTCTGTTGCAATGACTTCTCTGGAAGAGGGTGACCAAAGACATATATTTGAATGTGGAATTAAAACACACTGTTCAATGTATTTGGGGTATTTTGCCTCCCTGGTCACAAGCCAAAGTGGAGAAACATCCAGAAATCATGAGAGACAGAGGCCATGAAATAGCAAAAGAGAAGAAATTAAGACAAAGATCTCCCTTGTTATGCACTCTTGGGTTTGGGGTTTTTTAATCAAAATACAATCTGCAAGGCATCCTGCATTTACACTCCTATTTATAATGACAGCAACTGCCTCTGCCTGTCAAATCAAAAGAAATACCTTTCTCAATTTGCAGAGAAGATTAAAAATACACTTCTTTCTTTTCTTTACAAATACAGGTGTTATTTTTGAAGGAAAAATAAACTCTTGTGCAGCCTTTGTCACTGTAAAAAAAAAGAAAGCCAAAGATGTGTCCTGTATTTAGAAAGGACAAAACACAAGAAAACTTACTGAAAGGAACAATGCTGTACTGCTGCAGACATGGAGCAGCTGACCTGGCAGGTCTTTTCCATCTCTTACGTCTTTAACTCTGTGAGAAATGGTACAAATGCATACTAAAGTCTAACACATATTCACTAAGACACTGAGGAACTGAAATACATAACAAAATAACACAATTTTGCCTGCTAGGAAATGGTAACTGTGTTTTGCTGAAAACGTCAGTTAGGAAGAAAAGAGATTTCTGGCCGATGTTGAAAGAAAAACCTCTTTGTGTTAATCCAGTTGGGCACGATTTTCACAAGAGCAGAACACTTAAAACTCCACTTGAAGTCAATAGAAGCTGCAAGTGCTCAGCACTTCTCAAAATCAAGCCCCTCGGGAACTGGTGAAGAACAAAGAGCAAGGAACTTGTGCCTCAGATAAACTGACTGTCAAAATTTGTAGAGCTGCCATCATCTTCTCATTTAAACATGTTCTTAACACCTTCCTCTGCCTCTGAGTGATAGCTACAAGTCACTCCAATCTGGCACTGGTTGGGCAAGCAGCAAGCTAAGATTGCTGCATTTATGCTAATGCATTTGATTTGGAATGATCATCTTGCGTGCGGAATTCCGCATCTGTACTTTTTAATGTGTTTAACACACTTGTGTTGTTTCCTACCCAGGCTGAAGTTATTAGAACAGATACCTTCATAAAATATCAATTAGATGTAATCAGTTCTCCCTCTTTGTTTATTTATTTCTTTATCTATTTATTTATTTTTAAATGCGTTATTATGGGTCTCTCCAAAGCTGGAAGACCAAAAAAAATCAACAAATTATCCAGCTTCAGCACAGTGGTTATCAACCTGAGCTTGTAGAAATTGCAAGATTATTAAGTTGACATTACAAACCACAGGTAATTGGAAGGCATCAATCTTTGTGTGTCTGTCAGGTTAGGGTTATAAATCAACACAGTTAAGGACAAAAAATTAATTGGACATTGAGCCATTTTCTTAAAAATGTACTGACAACTCCAGCAACTGTAGTTTGTTTCTGAGGAAATAGGAGAACTTAAAACATCATCTCAGTTTGATAAAGAAAGATCTTATTGGAATTCTTATGAAGAGGACGAAATGTCTTCTTATGACTCATAAAATAATAATAGTATGAATAATACTTTGCATTGTTTTAGAGCCTTCTATCTCAGAAGCTGAAAGTAACTTTATAAAAATTAATGGATTAATCTTGACACTTCAGCTTTGAGGTGCACCATTACCTTTGTTTTACAGATATTAAACTAAAGGCAAACAGATTTTACACATCTTGCTAGATTAACACTTGGAGCAAGCATTAAATACAGTCTTTGCAGGAAATGCTGGCCTTCTGTGGAAGCAAGGCAGAATTATCAGTTCGTCTGTTGGTATAATCCAGATCATATGAAATTGCTTTTGAACCTGATGGTCAGTGACATTTGAAAGAACTGAAGTCTCAATAATTGGTAATTTCCTCCTGAAGTCTGGAGGCGAGCAAAGGCAATGATCCAACATAGTGTCCCTCTGGCATCAAGGTCTACATTTTCCAGACCTTTTATTTGGCAACAGTACCTGATAGCCAACAGGAGCATAAAACTCAAGACAAGCCGTGGTTCGTTCCCTTCCACCCAGAGGAAATCTTGTGGAAAGGGGAAGAGGTGGGGTTATGCTGGGGCTAGGGGACACAGTAAACAGATCTCTGGGATACCAGGGTTAAACAGTTTTGCTAAAAGAATATCCATGTGTGATTAGCTAAAAAATAAAATTTATTTCAGAAACCAGTCCCTTTAGAAAAAAGAACATCAAACACCTGAGTGCTAAAACACATCTTTCAATATCTATCCTTCATTTTTGCCTAATGACATATGCCTGGACAGCCAATCCAGAGTACTTTGGAAAAGATCTTAATCTGTCTGAAATGGAAGAGCTGTCACACTGAGATAAGCTCAAGGACTAAAAATTTGTTTTACTAAAAATTGCTATCTGGAAATTCTTTCTGCAGCAAGGTAAACAGTTCCAGCTAACCTACTTTCTACAGAGTCAAAGGAAATATTTTCAAAGGATACCAGAGGTTCACATACCAAAACGCAAATGAATTTCTCTGTGCTTCCTTATTTACTTGTGTTTATCATGACTGGGCACCTGTCACAGTGTCAGCTTAACAGAAGGGAAAGTCAAAGAACATCTGTGTTACCATGCACAACTGCAACAATACTTCACTGGATGACTGAAGGCATGAATCCATTGGCACAGCAATGTGAATAGGTGAGGGTCAAACTGGTGAAAACTGGTTTTGAGATGCATGTCCTGGGGATGGGCCCACAGAATTACATGGTTCATTATGAAGACCCTTGGGTTCAGCCAGGACAGATCTTACTGACCACAGCAAATTCTGGGACTGTATAGTTGATGGTGTATTATTCATGTAGCGCTACATAAAATTAACACAACGGTGAGGAAATATTGGCTACAGTCCCAGAAATAAAGCTCTCACCTAATATGAGGGCCATTATTAATGAGGAGAAATAAGTTATGTGCATTACCTCTTCCTTCAAGTTCCCCAAGGTAACATGGGCTCTTTTACACCTTGTATGGATTTTGAAGACTGGTGTAAGAGTCATATGGATCCCTTTGAAAGATAAAAGGTTTTTATGTATGAGGTATGGAAGACCACGTAGTTCAGTTCACCTCAGCTGCAGAGCTCTAGTGATAATATATAAATCATCGTGCCACCAGGGCCAGGTATCTTTGAAGGATCTCTACATTTGAAGCTCTCCTAATCTCAGATCTGATTCTCTTTATCTCTTCAATCAGAAGACGAGGCAATATGTTAGAGAGCAAGGTGGAAGCATAGCTGATGAGGTCCCCATTTAACAGGGACACAGGCTAAAAGGAAGAAATTTCCAGGACTTCAGAACTGTCCCAAGGTCAGCTGCCTTCACTTACTCTCATTTTGGAAGCAGTTGAGTGGAAGATTGGTTTATAAACATGGCTTTGGAGGATGCTTCCAGGAGAGGAAGTTTACACAGGACCACAAGGATGCAGGATGTGATGTCTGTGGGTAAGAAGAGCATTTTCCCTGAGCTTTGGATCCTCCCAGGTAGTGAACAGACCAGCTCAGCACTCCGGGGGAGAGCAGTGCAGTTGACAGGCCCATCCGATTTCAATTAGCATTTCAGCTTCAGCTGACACGTCAGAAAGACAGAGTAGGGGAAAGCTGAACATGAGACAGCCAAACGTGGCACAGAAACTCAGCAGACAGGGAAATGACATAAAGGCTGCTTGGTTTGCAAATTGACTCATGCAGCAAAATCAGTTTCCTTATTATTATTATTTTACAAGACAGAAAATTAAGGGGGCGGGGGGGGGCCAGATATATAACTACATGAAATTATTTAAACCTCAAAGAAAATATCTGTAAAATGTGAATGGTTCATCCACTTAAAAATGCTGTAGAAGTAACAGGCAGGGGGAGCTCCTCCACTGGTCACAGGTGAGAAAGGTCCAGGAGCTGCTGCCACTGCTGGGCTGGGGCAATACTGGCCACCTGCTAATTAAAGGGTCTGACACAGCTACCAAAAAATTCAAGGCTATGGGATTTCCCACCAGTTACAAGATGAGTGGACACAAAAGTCAGGATCTATTACAACTGGCATTTTTGGTGAAAATGAGCTACACTTCAGATCTATTTTCCCTCAGGGTTTTGAAGAAGGGGGACAGATGGTTGGATAATTTATACCATTTGGCATGAGGTTACATTTGAAAAAAAAAAAGAGAAGAGAAAATAAAGGAAACTGAGAGAGACAGAGAGGCATGAGCTATACATAACTGAGCAGAGAGGCAATCACCAGACACAGATTTGCTCAGGCAACACCACCAGTATGTGTCGCTAAATATTATAATGGCAATTTTAAATGGAAGATAGGGATTGGTGATTCCACCAAGGAGAAATTAGAGTGGACAATATGAACATTTATTTTCTAAACATCCCCATCTGAAGATCTCAGAAAGCTCTTGCATCCATTTGTTTATATTAATACATGACCATGCTTTTCACTTCATATTCTTACTCAACACAAGGCATCAGGTTTCAGTGGTTCCCTTCCTCCAGACTTCAGCTTGCAGCAAATACTACCATTTTTCTTGTACAGCAACAAACAAGTAAAGTTCTAGTTAGTAGTAGATCAATTTCAGGAGTGATCATATTAAAAAAATTTCAAATATAATGGTCAGTTGGAGTGTAATGAATTTCAGAGCACATAAGAGTGGAGATGAGCTCAATGGAGTAGCAAACACTACACATTCCCAAACTGAGAAAAAACAAATCATCTACAGGGCACTGCAAAGAGAAACACAGCAAATTGAAGATCTTTTTCAGCTTGGCTTCCTGAAAAATTAAGTTTATGTAAAAATCCTATTAATTTTTCAGTCTTCTCTACCATCACTGCACCCATAGGCAAATTTTCACTAAATCTCTCAAAGACTTCAGATTGATATATGGATATTGGGTGGTTCAGGCACAGGAATGGGCTGCCCAGTGAAGCTGGGGATGCTGCCTCCCTGGAAATGTCCAAGACCAGGTTGGATGGGGCTCTGAGGAAACTGCTCTAGTGGAAGGTGCCCCTGCCCATGAAAGGGTGTGGGACGAGGTGATCTCTAAGATCCCTTCCAAACCCAAACCACTCTGTGACTTTCATTCCATGATATTGCAGGTTATACAGGGCTAAATAAAGGACAGACACTCAAACTAGATGCACATCTGAGGAAAAACTCAGAGTCTGAACTTCATGGTGTGTTACAGAGCACAGGGAGCCTGACTGCACTGTCCACTGCTTCCATGTTGGTCTGCAAAATAAATCCAAACCAACAAATTTTCCTGAGCCCTTCTCGCTGGTGGAGGTGTGACACTTACGTCAGCAGCCTCAATTTCCAACCCCAGCCCTGCTCAGTAGCTAACATTTACCCTCCTAAAAGTGTTTCTCAAACAGCCACCTCGGGAAGGTCTTGGAAAAAGCCAAAGCAATCAAAATACGTACGGAGAGCTGTGTCAAATCTAAAGCTGTAAATATTAAAAAGCCATTGCATGAATATTGCAAAGCTAAATGCTGCATGTTGGCAGAAAGCCCACATTTGCCAGTGACCTTCTTTGGGAAGGGAAGGCCGACCTCCAAAGAGCCGTGTGGGGGTTGCCTGTGTTTGTGTTTATTGTGCATATAAATACACGCCGGTCTGTTGACCAAGTTTGCCGGACATTTACAGTAGTTATTAAACTCAATCTGTATTGTTTCAACCTTTCCAGAGCTCTGACAATGTTTGTACAGTAAATGCTGTCATCTACGAAAGAAACTGGGGGGAAAAAACGAAAGGAAAGCGCGATAATACGGGACAGGGAGGCTGTCACAGGCAGGTGGTGACGGGAGAGGCTGAGACCAGCACGGGCAGCCAGTGCTGCAGCCTCAGGAGATGCCACTTCCTCAAAGCTGAAGCAGAAAGCAGCAGCTCTGTCCTGGCCACACACAGGCTGCTCTGGAGGCAGCTGTGGCTGTACATTCTGCTGCGTTTGCACCAAAAATCTGTCTTGTACTTGTTGGTGCACGCTGGGAGAGGCGCAGCAGGAGCCAAGGGGATGAACCTTTGGAAATGCTTAAATGTTCAACATTTATAGTGTCTGCACCATGACCAGACAGCCTTGCTGTGTTCCTTGGACTTGGCATTTTGGTGTGAAACCATCTCTGCCAGAATTAAAAATCCAGATAAACCCCGCCACAATGAATCTGAACTTGCTCCAGTGGAAAAAAATCAGACCAAGTTTTAAAAATCCCCATCATCTTCACAGGGGGAAAGAAGCCACAGAAGATGATCTTTTAGCAGAGGAAGGGATGGTGAACACCTTAGACACATCTCTGGCACTAAGGTTTTTATTCACTGGGCTTTTAATTTGTTTTCACAGTGGTTTGAACAAATTGAATTTGTTAATTAAAGCGGTAAAATGAAATGCTGAACATTATTGACTAGATGCTAATTACATTAGAAGAGATATCGGGGGAGGGAGGAGTCCTTGTTTTCAATAGCCAGGACAAATCATATTAAGAGAGACAAGTGATCAGTCTGAGCCTAAATTCTGCAGGGAAAAAACTGTTTACATGTTGTGGTTTAATGTTTATCATTCATGATCTTCAATTGGCAATACCAATAGAAACATGATTACTGCAGCTTGCTATTGTACCTCTTTTCAAATTTCACTCTAGTTTATAACATTCACTAAGCAGAGGTCATTACCCAATTAAATGCAATGATGCTCACTGTGCTAATCAAAAAGGACATTATTTTAAAGTTGGCCTCATGAAAATGCAAGCAGTTCACATTCCATGTCTGAAAAGTCCTTTGAGTGTTCAAGCTGTAACTTTTAATATTAAAAAAATTATTATCAAGTTGATTGTTTTGTTTCTTCATACTCCCTTTCATTTAATGACCTTAATTTCCATATTAGCATATTATTTTCAGCAAAATTTTAATTTCACCCTTCATCTATTTGCATGGGAATGGCTGGAATTTGGTATTACTTTCTTCAGTGTAATTTAACATAAATATAACCATAGTCCTTCCTGTTAATGACCACTACACAATTTCTGTTATGAGAGTACCCAGCCCCAACCCTGTGAGTTATTTGTAAACAAAATGCTTTCACCACGTGACTGCAATCACTACCTTAGAAAAAAATCTGTAACCTCTTTTACCTCTGTAAAATCCCACTGCTGTGAAAATGCCAAGAGATTCTGGTTCCTGAGGTACATAAATAATGTCTGAAAATAGAACTGAGCCCCTAGATTACTTAATTGATAATTAATATTGTACTCTGCACGCAGCAGTCCCTTCCCAGATTGGAGCTATAGATACCAACACGTGTGATCAAAGTGCAATCCAGCCTAAGCCCTCAGAGTTATATTGACTTTGCAGTATGAACAGGTGCAATAAAGATTACCAGAAGCTTTCTGTGTCACTACCATCCAACAGCTCAGAATCCAGAGAGAGGGGATTTGCTGAGTAAGAGGAACCATTTTCAGACTGACCATTTTCTTCCTCTCTGTTGTGCTCATAATCATGACCCTTTTTTGAACACCACCAGGACACTTAGTGCTTTACAAAACACAAGGAGACTTTTAGAAAGAATGAAGGCATTTCGTTCTAAAAGGCATCAAGCCTCTGCTGCTCACAAATACACTGTAAACAATGGATGAAGCTGCATTATAAAGAAACAAAGAACAATTGTAGCACAGAGAATCCGTGTTAAACCCTGCTAGGCAGAGGGAATAAACATTGCTCTTCCTTTAGAGTCACAGCAGAGAAGTGGCAATAAAATGATAAACGACTGATTAATGTAAATGGAATAAACTGAAGCATCAATTTCTATGTCTAAGAAACAGGAGCAGAGTGAAAAAACCTGAACTGTAACCACCAGGAACAGCAGAAGCAGCTGCAGAGCAGGGCACAGCCACCTGCATTAGCTTAAGCAACGAGTGCAATAAAGCCCCAAGCACAGGAAGGTGATAAATTAAAGGTTCTCAGCTCTGGCATGTTGAGAGTGCCTTAACAGGGACAAAGAGAAAACAAACAAATACTCTTCCTGTTAGCTGTTAAGAGCACGTACTTTGTTCTCCTTTCCAGTATGTACAAACAATGCACAGAATGACCTAAATGACACATTTCAATTTTTCTTTCTTTTGGGAAGTTAATTGCCTGACAGCAGCACAACCTGGTGGGGCTCAGTAGGGTCCCAAACACTTGCCCCGTGTATCTATCTTTATCTTTATCCATTCAGGCAGGCTCATTGAGTTTGTGGGTTTGCACAATGGACCCTTTGAGCATGGTCAGGGCTCAGGAGGGTGGTGGCCCTGGGAATGGTAGTGCTCCAAAGCCTCTTCAGCCTGGAAACAAAGCCAGTGAAACCATGGCACATACATTGGGAATGACCCCATGTATGGCCAGGAGGTCTGACAGACTCAGTACAGATTCATGATGCATAAGAAAGGACTTATCTTGCATAAATAAGGCATAAATTGAAGCTGATTTTCACAAGAGTTCTACCTATTTAGAAAAATAGATTCCTCCAATAATAGTTCAGGATTTTTTTCCCCACACGTCTTTTATAAAGAACATGGAATGTCACCTTATAATATGTAAAAACCAGGTACAATACAGAGAGCTGACAGGTACAGCATTGGCTGATGGGTCTGCAGAGACTCCTTCAAGGTACAAACGTGCAGCCTGCACCTCTGGGAACCCACCTCTTCAGATGACACTAACTTCAAATAGAATCAGGCACTTATTCTCTGCTTATTCCTTTTTGAAGTTCTTAAAGAGAGCAGAATAACAGTCAAGAGCCTGATCCTTCCTGCCTAACTTCATCCTTGTCTTTCCCTGAGCAAATTTGAGTTTTTTGGTATCTGAAACAAACAAAATCTGGTTCTGTGTCTAATAGTAAATCTGTTGAAACACTACTCTGCAATAAACCAGACTTAGTCCAATAAGTCTGCCCTTTGCTAGTTCTACCTTTTTATTGATATATACTTTATTTACACTCTAAACTGTGAGTAGCTTGGGTATTGAGTTTTTGGAGGAGTCTCCTGAACAAGTTTCCTTGAACATTTTTGAATGGAGAGCATATAAGACAAAATTTAAGCTTGAATCAAATTCTTAGCCCAAGAAATGGAAGAGAGAAAAAAAATGGAAACCTGAAGTAAAATACATGGAAATGCCACAGTGGAAGTTATTACCACTAATGCTTCCGAGCTCCTGCTGTGTTGATGTGGTTTTACAGATACTCAGTGTAGGTCTGTTGCTCAACAAAAGAATTTTGCTCTATGTTTGCATGGAAGAAGTAATAAATTTATTACAATCAGCGAGCAAAATCCAAAAGGATTGGACATCTGCCTTGGAATCTGCTCGCTATACAGAAAACTGTTTAATATTGGCAAAGAAACAAATCTGAGAAGAGCACAGGACCTAATTAAAGGAGACGTGCTTAGAAAACAGATACCAAAATGAGAGACGACTACGTTTGGACTAGAGATGATATGAAGAGAGGGTAGGAGTTTTAGGGTGCTGGATTTTTGAGGTTGTGAGGCGGGCTAGTTGTTAGGACTCTGGGTACCAGCAGAGCACAAGGCTGCTGGTCTCTAACACGCCCTCGGTGGCTCTGTGTGCTTCAGAAAGATTCACTTTACAAACCCTTCATGAGCACACCCTGCTCCACCAGAAATATACACTACAGAGAGGAGAGGTTTTAATTGATGGCCTTCAATATAGCTGAGGAGAAATGCGCAGAACAGACCTAGCATGAATTTACTATTTAGGTGTTTTATTGATTAAAAATAAATGGCCAATAAGGCAAGTCTCCATCTGCACCTTTTTATTTCAACAATAAAAATTTTTATTTGTCACCTTTTTATTTCAACTAATGCTCAAACAGAAAAGGAGCTTTGTTGCAGGGTCTCTCCATTTCATTCATGTTCTGACCTGAAGAAGTTTATATATGATATCAGAGGGATGTTCCTTTTCCTTTTTTTTTTTTTATTCATATGGGGATTTTATTATCCTTTCTTTGGCTTAAACAGTTTAATTCATGTTCTGACATCATGAGAGGAAGAATTTCACTTTTTCCATGTGGCAGAAAATCAGTTCTTAAAACTTCAAATGTGATGTCACCATTGCCTTCACCAAGCCACTGGAGCTCAGGACTGAGTTTTGCAGGACACAGCCTTGGACAGTCAGAAAATTCTAGGCAACATTACCCTCTGGAGCTGTTTATGTTTTGAGAATTGTGTCTGGATTCCGAAGATCAAAACTTTGCTTTCTGCTTGCCTTCCACCTGTATTTCAGAAAAGCAAGAATTCTAACTTCACAAGGATTGCTTGTTAGGTAGTGCTCCTGGCTCTCGGGAAACTTTCAGAAGCTTCAACTGGCTCAGAGGAATCTAAAATTAAAGGATGACCTTAGTGACCTTCATCATGAAAGTCTGTGCCAGCTAGCAATAATCTGGTTCATATTTTGGGAAGTCAGTAAAACATCACCAAGGAGAAAAGTTTGAAAAATGAGTGTAAAAAGCCAAGGGTATTGAAATTAGCACCAAATCTGAACAGCCATTTAAGTTTCCATTTCCAGTAATTCCTAATTGTGGTCAATGAACACAAAGAATTTCAGTCCATTTCCTCCAGAACAGATTAATGCTGCAATCAAAAGCAATAAACTAAAACACGAAATATAATTGAAAAAACTGAACAGTAAGTCCTTAGTCAGGTTAATGCATGTAAGAACTGAAGCAATTTGTGAGCTCTTGTTGCTCCCTCTGAGCTGTTCTCTACCACTCTGGTAATGAGGAAGTACCATAAAGTTTGTCACTGGAGTGTTAAAACAAACCAACAAAGAGTCAAAAGGCATCTCACCTCTCAAGAAATTGTCTCCAGATTTGTCTTAGAAGCAATTTGTCTTAGAAGGAATTCATATTGCAGTGGTTTGAAGGAAGCCTATTGCATGTTTGGACTTATTGAGATCTGCATCTGTACTGGAAGTGTTACCAAATCTCTAACATCGCTGCGGAGACACCTCACACTCTTTGACAAAAATGCACTATGTACACAAAACCCAGGCTGTGTTCTACCTAAAATATTCCAAACCAGACAATGTCCCTGTACACTCTGCATGCTGATATGCAGGATATCCCACATGTGGGGGCCATCCCAGCACCACAGGAGGTGACAGAGTGAACCTAACACTGCACGGGGTAATAAACTGCACAACTGCTACCAGTAATGATACCCATCACACAGCCCTGGAGCTGGGTGATTAAAGAAGAGGACTCTGGACCTTAAATTTCTTTGTTTTGCCATTCACATGCTATGGAGTCTTAGATTCTTTTCAGAGCTGATATGTCAATGCACTCATTATGGTTTAGCTGAGGTCTGTGTATTGTTCTTCATATATATTCACAGCATACAGTAAACTCTAATAGCTCCTTTGGAGCTTTAACACTGTATGCTGTAAATGGTTATTAACAATAGTGTTCATTCATTTACATGTAATGGATTCATAATAGCAAAAGTAGAGTGAAAATCTTATGCTGTAATATAAAAAATAGATACTGCATAAAGGCAGCATTTTAATACTCAATACTCTGACTGCTTTAATTATTTTTTAAATATCAATAGGTCCTGCTTCAGTAGCTTGTAAAATTACACAAACCAAAGCAGGCCTTGTGTCAAAGGAGGAGAAAGAATAGGGTGCACAAAGTCAGAGATCTTCCCACAGACCTGCCCATGGTGGGGATGGGAATCTGTTCTCATAAGGATGTCTGCCTGTGAATGGGCACCAGCATGGAGATGATCCCATCCCTGCAGTGCCCAGCACTGAATGCCTGTCCTCCAGGCTCTCACAGGTGCTCCAGGAAGTCACAATCCATGTGCTGGAAGGCAGAGGAGGCAAAAGAAGAAAACCATCAGGGAGAAATTAATAACATTTTCCAAAATCTAGAGGCAGGTCATACTACCTCCACCTGATCACCTTATATAGGACATTCTTTAACGACTAAAACTTCTCTGGAAAATAAATTGAAGCTGACATAAAAGCCCAAAATGGCTTCATGGAACTGAGAAATGAAGCCTTACATTTCTGAGGAGTGCTGCCTTAGAGGAACAAATCCTAGTTCCCCCAAATAGGAAAATCCTCAAAAGACTTCCTCATTGAAACTGTCCTTTTCAGCCCTTTTCAGTGTACATCACCAGAACATTGCTTTTTCTACTGCATCAAATAAAAATACCAGCAAATAAGTCAAGTGGATGCAATTTAGGACAGGCAAAGACTGCACAGAAAATGTCTGAGGCATTCAGTCCCCACAGCCACAGTGGCAACCATCTAAAGGAGCCTTACAGATGCAGCTCACCACTGGTGCAGAGAGAGGGGCAGAGAGAAAGCAGCAGCTCTGAGGCCCTTCCTAACAAAGTGAAGAAGACATAGTCTTTCTTCTTGTGGGTTATTTTAGGGTTTCTTTAAGTTTAAACCCAGCTGAAGCTAACCAAAGGAACAGATTTGGAAATGGAGTTACTGGCAAACCATGAACACACTATGAAGACTGACAACGCTGTGAGAAAGCAGTTGAGCTTCCAGTATAGGTTTGCTTAAGTCATGTTTTATTTATCTAAGAGTTTTGTACAGCTGGGAGTGTATTTTCTGTGGAATTTTTTTTTTTTTTTCGGAACTTGAGATGTCTTCAGCACAGTCATCTCAGCACAGTCTGAGATGGTAGAATAATGTAAGGATATCAGGTCTCATTATATCAGCTTAATAATTGGTTTCTTTAGTCATCCAGAAATCTAATGGAAACTGTAAACATCAATACAAATTTAGCTTTAGCTGGTATCCTCTGGATACCATTAATTTAGCCATTAGTTAGATTGCCTCGTAATATAAATGCAATGCCTTTCTTCTCAAGCAATAAGATGAAATAAAAGAGGAAAAACATACATGAATTCATGACAGTGAGTACCACATATGCCATTAAAGGGATTTTTTGGAATCTGAGAAGGTTCATATATAAAGGATATTGAAGCTTGTGTCTAGCACAGACCCAGGAAAAGAAATAGATTTTTAAGGGATTCGCTGCACAAACTGTTTTTGGAAGACAAGTCCAACACTCAGTAAAATCCACCAGCAGTTATTTATCACACAAGAATAATTTGTTCCAATACTTGAATACTTCACGGTGAACAATAAAGACCTCATGTTGCTCTTTGTTTTATTGTTTCTTATTTTTATCTGGCTATACAAAGGTACTGAAATCACACTGACATAAGCCATGTTCTAATTTACCTGTGGTTTAAAGCTGTTGTTTTTAAGCTTACACTAAAGGTCAGCATGGCTACTTGCATCCCTGTCAAGGACATTCAAAACATCTTACAAATCAGTGATATTCAGGACAAACAGAATCAAGAAAATTATAGCTGCAATGCCATTTATTTTTGTCTACTTATTAAACTACTATTCCAATGTATTTTATATCTGTAACTATTTAATATAATTAGCTGCAAGGCAATGACATTTTTTATAGCACTGGAGATAAAAAGCTAATATGTTAACCCTCAGGACCCAATTTTTGTGAGGTGAGAGTTTGCTCATTATATTCAAATTAGTAGAGATACAACAGCACGGGCAGTTATATAGCTTATCTTTTCTGCAAATATATGTAGAACACTCTAAAATTATTTGCCTTTTTTTTTTCCCTGGCTATAAATAACTGGAAAGATAGGTTTGTGCTAAAACTGAGTCTTAAACTATGAATATCACAGAAAAAAAATTTGTTCTTTTACATCTGAATGTAAATGTTTACTTCTATATCATAACTCTTTGTTCATAGGAATGAAAAATAAAGCTTAATATATTCGGAGTTTCATTGCTATTAGCAACACAAACCCCAGCTTTGTCTCAGATCACAACTGATTAAAAATAATATTCAATTGCAATTATCAAAATTGTACCCAATCAAAAGAGCTGCTGTATTGCAGGCATATTCAGAACTTCATGGACAGAGGGCAAGGAAAGAGGTTAGAAAATCTTAATGTGAAAGCAATTTGTATGATCTGCATAGTAACTTAATCAACAGCAAAAACAAAGTCATTTCTTCTGCGCTCCTAGTTTGTATTTTTACATTTAACTCTGTTCTGAGTGCTGCCAATTACCAATGTGAGAGTCACAGACTTGATTATCTCCCTGATTCTAGAGAGTCCTGTTCCATTGATAAGAATATCTGGTATACAGCCTGTATCACACAATGCTGCTCCATCGCCTGATATTGAGTTAAAAGGACCATAAATCCTGCTTGGCAACCTGGTCTGCTGGAATAATGGAAAGTACTTGGCAGCAGTGGCTGAGCTGTAATTCAAGCTCATCTCCTCAGACAACTGGAGAGGGACACACATGGCCGCAGAACTCATTTCGGAGTCTGAAAGCCATTAAACATCTTTTGCTGGCTTCTACACGGAGGACTGTGATGCCAGAACCTCGGTGCCAAGGGATACCCAAAGGGAAGGCATATGGTCTGCTTTCACTTGTGCTAAAGAGTTCGTTCTTGTTATTTAAAGAAATAATGGAATGTATGCTTCTTTCTTTATCAACACCCTGCCTATTTTAAAGGAGGTATAATGATATATAATTAAATGAAATACTGTATTTAAGCCTCCTTCACACTGTGTAGTGTTGTATCTGCAAAATGGTGGATGTGCAAAGAAGGGAAAAATCCCAGGAGGGAGCCCAGCTCACCTGTGTGCTCCTCCAAAAAGGGCCTTGAAAAGTGTGAGAAGTATCACTCACCTCTGCTCTTCCAGTCCCACAGTAAACCATGCTGTGGACATTTTCTATCGACAGGGTGAGGAATTCTGCTTCTGATGTATAGCAGGTACCAAAGACTCTCTCTCTGGCAGAAATGAATGCTTGTAAAAGCAATCAATGTTTCCTCTTGTGTAATCTTCCCTTACATGATCTAGTCTCACATCAAACCACTCATCTTAGCGTGCAACTGAAATCTGCAAAATTAATGTCAATATTAATAAAGTTGTCAGTGCAGTGTGTTAGAACTGTGTGCAAAAATCCTAGAGTTGGTTTAGAGCAATTGGTACAGCACAAGCTTATTGTGAGTCTTTATTTCGTTCCATGTAGGAAAGGAAATTTTCATTCCTGTAGGATTCACAGGCTGGCTGTGACACCAACACTAAATATAACCAGCAGCCAGAAATAAGAGCAGGTACAAAGAACTGGAAGAAATCTGTAAGAAGCTGGAATGAGGTTAGAATTCTTTGCATCCTTTTATCAAGCATACTTTTATGGAAAAAGGAGAGGAGCTGGTGCTGCTGGATAAGCAGACCAATGCTCCAGCCTTTTAGATCTGCTCTTCTTACAGCTCATTTAAAGCCCTGCCTGTGTTCCTTGAATCTGTACTCGGGCAGCTGTTTTGACAATCTCACTCTGATGGCATTTCTCCTGGAAGGATGGACAAAGGGGAGACAGCAATCATCTCAACAAGGTCCAAAGCCCTCAAAGGTTTCCAAGGCAGAAACAGACTGAAACATCAGATACCAGTGCTGAGATGGACACCACACCACCCAGCACCTGGCCAAGGTCACTGAGAGAATTCTTGTGGCAAGACAAACAAGCCAGTGTTTATAACAAAATGTAGGCCAATTTAAATGTATAGTTTCCCTGTAATAAATTACAATTTTACCCTAAAATACCCACATTGGCAACACTACAAAAATCCGAATCCTGAATAGATCAAATAAAAACTGGATACAAATCAAACCTGAAGTACCTATTCCTTCTTCCTCTCACCTTTTATTCATCTAGGAAATGGAAATTTCACAATTAAATTATTTCATAAAAAGCAGGTTTCATAAAAGAGTCAAAAAACAAGTCAGATAAATGAAAGCAGGTACTACTCCACCTCCCAAAGTAAACACACTAATGGAGGGATAATTATTCCATTAAGACACAGGCTACAACAAGACAATGAAACTGAACATAGAAACATCAATTTTATAACTCACTGTGCTATAATTATTCTCTGGCTCAGTGAATGCATATACCCTTTCAGAAACCTGCCGTGCCTTTCATCTTACATAAAGGATTAAATCTTTAACCCACACACAGGAAATACTGCCTTCTGTAACATTCCCATATTACTGCCTGCACACTGCTAGATACTGCTCGTTTATAGTAAAATCTGACTATTTGCAACATCTGAGGAATGTTGTCTGAATGGCTTTTTTTTCAGACGTGTATGTGTATCTCTGACCTGATTATACCTTCCTCAACTACACATCCAAGAGTATAATACATTCCTGAGCAGCAAACTAAACTATCCATGGGGAAAGCTGGGAAGAATTCAAAGATCTTCAGCGTGAATCCTAATTATGATGTATAATTGGAGGACAAAGATATTTCCTTTTAAAATCCAGGAACAGGAATGACCCCTTGTAAATAACACAGAACAGTTTCTAGTAAAAGAGATCTAAACACATTTTCCAAGCAACACTCACCCAACTAAAATCACACACACAAAAAAAAAAACCAATACAAACTAATGTGATTTAAGAGTTTCATTCATATCTACTACAGCTCCTGACCATAAACCAATGTGCCATTTACACAGTAGATACTCTCAGTAATATTCTATTCTCTCTCCATGCATAGGACACCCAATGCTATGAAGAGAAGTTTATATTTATAGGGAGATGGAATTCAAACTAATCTAGCAAAAATTTGAAGAAAAATTAATCGTGTAAATTATTTGTGAGGTCTGCTTGGTAAACCATTAATCATTTTTGTTGTACAGTTCTTTAAAACACTTTGTGTAGAACATACTGCTGGTTGTGTTGTGTGTATATACGAAAATACTGATTTACCACACTTTTCTCTGCCCAAGCAATACCACATGGACACACACATCTGGTAAACTTGCTGATAACACTCACACAGAGAACCCTGTGAGTTCATTCTGAGTTATAATATCTCTGTAAATCTGAGTAACAGCAACAAGCAGAAAATCATTCAAAGGTTTTCCTGTAAAACACGAGGTTAGTAACCAACGGTCAACTTCACTGGGTTCCTTTATCCCCATCAAAAGTAAATCGTTGCCATGCAATTTGTTTGCCTCGGAGCTACAGAAACCAGGCACTGACTCCCTCTGCTCTGTCATTGCTGATCCCATCCTTTCAGCTGGTAAAAGTGCCAGTTTAGTGCTATCAAATGTGAAGAATCAATATGCTGGCAGACACCAGTAACACGTTGAGCCATCAGACCATAACAGTCTGAGATCAGTTTTATTTTTTTCCCTTTTGTTTTTGTGCTGCTTTTTCCCTACTGTCTTATCTGGAGTCACTGGATAGAAGCCATCTATCAATCAAGCAAAGTCTCAACAAGGTTTATTACTCAGCTGCTCAAAACAGGGAATATAGATCAGGCCTCATTATTGTCACAGAATATGTTAGAATCTACTTTGTTTTTTGCAGTGATTCTTTCTCTTTGCCACATTAACCTAATGGCATAATTTTAATTGACCCACACGCTACTGACTTACTGAGAAATGTAGCTGAGGCTTCCTATAAATAAAAGGTCCCTGAACAAATTAGAAAAAAAAATAATTTGCAATGTCAGTAATATCTGTGACAGTATTTTATTTACCTTACTCAGTTGTGTTTGTACATGTGCCTGCAGGAACCGATGGCCACAGACCATTTCTTTGAATTCTTGGAAATGTCTCCTTCACAGCAATCAAAATTTATGACTCCCTCCATTCTAATTCAAAGCAGGTTGCTTTCCAAAACTGTCCTTCAGTGTGTGCTGTTTACAGCAGAGAAAACTGAATGCTTTGTGTTTTCCAACTGCAGTAGAACTAATCCTGGAATAAGTTACCCATCTATTTATGTCCCTCAGTGGATGTAGGCCACAGAGAGAAGAAGATTTGCAGAGGTGTGGAACTCTTATGTGAGCCAAACACCACCTCCACACTGGATTCATCTGTCCTCATCTGTAATGAAGCTGATCATCTGAAGGATGAGTCAGCCTGGTGCAAGGCTGGCACACAACTGTAGTTTTCCTTACTGCTACATAAGGGACAGGAACTGGGTCTCATTTCTTCCCCCTTAAAACCTGAACTTTCAAAATTAGGCAATCCCATTGTAATTTTATCATAATTAAAGACTGAGGCGTACAGTGACAGCACTGCTCTCTGAATTCACAGAGATTCATTCCGGGATTTCTTGCTATCCTGTAATTAGCACAACGAAGAACCTTGAAATTCACTTAGCAATTAGCTGTGATGAACAAAAATGAGTTGCCTTTAAGGCACTTAGGCCATATTCACACATCTTATTTTAAGAACCAAGCTGGCTAATTTCCACACCTGCAAACTGTGCTCCTGGATCTGGAAGGATGATTCAGACAGCTTAAGTTAGGACTGAAAGTTTTTTTGTATCCAGAATCCCACTGACACGGTTTGGATCCAAGTGCAGGCACTGCTTTCCTCGCTATTGCCAGTCACGCTGAGTCCTACCCTGGTCCCTTATTCTAAATCTGAGATATGCCATGTCTAAAGGCTTTAAATCCCAGGTCAAATAGCAAGAGAAACCAGCTAAAGGCCAGCTTTGCATGTCATGGCTGATGCTGTCCAGAAGGATTTCCAGGATGTGTCAGTATTAAATGTGTCAAAGAACCGAGGAGAAATGCCCTGGATGTCAGGAGGCTTGTCAATAACTCTAAACCTGAGAGCAGGAGAAGCAGATAACCATAAAATGATGCTTTGCATATTCAACTGTTTGATAAGCTCTGAAAATGCAATTTAATGGTGCTGTACAAATGCCAGGATTGTTGCTCTTTTGGAAATGAAAAGATTAAAAAGCAATATATATTGCATTATCCCTCTCCTGTGCCACCAAGGAATGTGCCAACCAATATTCGTCACAGAAAAGCCCTCATTCTTCACCTCACCTTTTGCAGTTTACACCTACTCTTGACAGCAAATATCTCTATGATTAATCATATAATCCCATTTCTTTGTTGTGATGTATTGCTGACCAAATAATTAAACCATTTCTGGTTTTTATTTTGGGTCTGTACTCAAATAGGTGGAATCAATAAGAGGCATTACTTTAATCCCACCATGGTTTTAATTTATTTTACTTTGTGCATGCTGAGAAGGTCTTTCTTCCACATGCTTCCAGAAACCAACAACAATGAGGTCAAAGCCTGGTTCTCTGCTTGGGTTGAGACTCAGGATTCCTGCTGAGTGCAGCAGCAACCACCCAAGTGCAAGAGATGGGAAATAAAAAGCCACTGGAATGTCTTCAACTTTGTAAAACTCAAATGGTTCTAGATGTTTGATTGATTGATACATAAATTTATGATGTGCTGTCTCAATAACCCCCCCCCCCTTTTTTTTTTTTTACTTGAGAAATGTTTATAATATGGAAGCATTTTTTTAAAAAGTATTTTTAGATAAATCAGTCTTCTATAAGGAACTTAGCTACATTTTTTTCTCTTTCCATGAACTTAACTCTGGTTTGTGAGAAACAAGTTCTTCTGTTATTAGACTTTTCAAAAGTAAAGAAAGTTTTCTATCTAACCTATTTTTATATCTAATCTATTTTACATATATTTTTATAAACCACTGAAAAAAAAGAAAACTCTAATGTTCACCCAAAGAAGTTCACAACACAAATAATTTTGGTTCACAACACAAATCATTTTGGTTCACACTGGTAATTGTGAGCTGCAGTGGGCAAGGCTGAGTTCCATGGCAGCCTGAGAAGAGAGGCCACCATAGCATCCTGCTGATACCTTATTTAAAACACATCCTACTCCATCATACCCACTTTATCACCATGACATACCTACACTGGAAAGTTTTACAAAAACTGCAGCTGATCTGTGTCATTTATTTCCACTTGAGCCAACTAAAATACAGTGATTGGAAAAGCATTCTCTGTAAATTATTTCCATTTGGACTACAAAGCTGGGCAAATCTGGAGTTCTGTGATAACCTTGTTTCAGTATTTTTAAGCAACTGATAGATAGAAGTGAAACAATACCAAACAGATTAGGGCATTATCTATCCAATTAAGAAAGAGAAAGGAACACTCCAGCCTTGGATGATTTGGCAAGTAATGCATTTGTGTGCACCTTTTTTTTCCTTTATTATTACAAAGCAGTGACTTGGACCCACAATGCTTTATTGTTGTAAATATTAAGCAGTTTACTCAGGGATGGTTCAGCTTCATTTCACTAAACTAGCTTCTATTCACCTCTCAAAGTCATGCAGGGATAGGGAGGAGGAACTTTACCTTAAGTGTATATTCACATATATTTTTGGCCTGGACCCAGGGGTCAGGTCTTGCTGCCTCTCAGTACCAAAAAATGGACCTCTCAGTTCCAAAAAAATTGAATTTTTTCACTGACTTCAATGGGAACAGGAATAGACCACTGGGCTACAAGCCACCCCACACTAGCACCGAATGAAGCAGGGACACAAAACTCTCATTGATCAGTGTTTCACATTGACCAGTGGAAGAGCTGCCAGCTGCCATTCAAAAAGAAACTTCTCAGTAGAAATTTAAGCCACAATACTAAGTAGATGGTTATCAAAGTTTAGGTGTTATCAGTGGATTTCAAGTTAACTGATACAGATGCAACAAGTTACAGCAGAACCAGGAATCACCTATTGTACCTGGATATGCCAAAGTACCTTAGAGCATATTTCAGCTTTAACCAAGAATCTAATGAAGACTTTGTGGATGAGGAATGAGCCTGAGAAACCACTTACTCTTTATATTATCTTCCTTTGTGACCATGGGAAAAGCATTCATCTTGTTTACTCCATCTTTAAAATCGGGCTAAATATATATTATTCATCTTTAGGTAGGGCTGAGGTATTGATGGCAATGGCTGTGTAACTGTTCACCATTATTTATTATTATCAGAACTGAAAGCTTTGCAATGGATCAGACAATAAAATCCAATCATTCCTGTTTATCAGTGAGCCAAGCAATACAGAACTTGATTTTCTTGTAACAAAACTAACATATCTGTGATTTCCTTCTCTTCCTCTGGTAATCCAATGATTGCATCCTCCTACATTTAGGAAAGCTATTGAGAAAGCAAATGCACAGAAAGTTTGCCATGGAAACCTATTGGACTGTAAACCTGGAGTTCCAGGGTCCTTTGACTTCAAATTTTTCTCATATACTACAAAAGAGATTTTGAAACCTGAAATAAGTAGTTAATCACAGTGGCATCTTCTAAGCATCATTTTTATTCCAAGAACAGGAACTTTTTCGTGTTAAACCCCATATAACCCATCTGCAACCCATTCCCAGTGAATCAGAGATTAATCCCTCTGACACTAGCCAAGCCTTCACTCCCTGCTTTGCAATTTGCAGGGGCAGCTGAGGCAAGACCTGGAAGGAGCTGAGGAATTAGCAGCTAGAAGGAAACACAGAAAACTTGTGCCCAGTTGCCAGTCAGAGTCAGACATCTCCAGGCTAGAGTTATTTCACCTTGAACACTAAAAATTGAGATAAGAGTTGAAATTGCACATTCCTTTTTTTTTTTCTTTTAAATAAAATGCAGTTCACTTTCAGAGGTAGGAAGCTCATTTAAGAGGGTGCATTACTGCAGGACTCACGAGCACAAACATTTCTGAGCCAACCTGTTCTTGTTTAATGGAAAATAGATTGGTGTAAATGCAATCATGTGCTATCCTTTCTCAATGGATCTCCCACAGAAACCAGTGCAAGTCCCTTCTCATTTCCCTCCAACACAAGGGCTCCAGAGGAAGCAGAATGTTGGAGCAAGAATGTGAAAGATCTCTTCACTGTGTTTGTTACAATTTCATATGCAGACTGATGGCAGTGTGAAGCATTTGTGTCCATATAAAATTAGTGCTTAGAGCTTCTAAATTCTTACTGTTTTCCAACACAGTTTATATTTTTTGACTTGAAGAAATTATAATCAAGATACCCTATGGATCTTCAGTAATCAAGATACAGAAATCAAAGGCCACTGAAACATCACAATTTGGTATATTACATTATTTATGCAAGTTAAGAAAAAAAATAAATTTGCTCTTGTTGGATGAGTGTCACTAGTGGACATGTAACCCACAATGTTTTGGCTACCTCCATGAATGATTAATTAAAAGAAAAAATAGTTAATCAAGATAAACTTCTACACCTAGCTAACAGAGGACTAAAAGTTTATCATGTCTAAATATGTTTCTCATACATTTACTGCAAATTAGTTTTTGAAAGTGAATTTCAAGGTCTACTGGCTCCGAGGTTCACTAACTCAGTTTTCATTAAGTTTTCACAAATGATCTACTGTAGCATTATTCTTTTATAGTAGTGGAGATTTAAGGCCCAGTATGAAAAGCAATTATACTGTCAGAAAAGTGTATTTTGACTTATTAAAAAATTGAAAGGTTTCGTGAAACTATTTATTTTGGTGTTCATTTGGAGTGCATGTTGACAGTGTTATGAATAAAGCCAATTTTGGGGTTGTATCTCTCATTGTACCTTCTTGTTAAAAATTTGAGATAATCTTAGTTAGAAGATATGTTAAATATCTGTGTAGGTAATAAGTACAAAGTACTTTGTGGTTCTGCCCTGCAATTGGCCCACTGAATTAATTGTGCTAGATCTTTTTCATACTAATGATGCTTATGTGCTAGTTAAAAGTATATTAATTTTATTTCTGTAAATCCTGAAGATGCTTAAAAGAAAACCTGGATATTTAGCAGTCCGATGAGTTACACGAGTCATATCAAGAAACAATTTTGTCTAATTTTTTTGGATCACTTGTTTCAACTGCACTGCATTAACTTTTTCCGATTACCTCATTATCTCGCAGAGTGTTATTTTTATATCCTGTTTGAGCACTATTCATCTCAAATAATGCTCTCTTCTGGTAAAGGGCTGGGGAAAGCTTAAAATATGAGGAAAGGATTTACCCTGCAATTGTTACATGGCACCTAGGAATAAATTGAGCTGTTTGCCTCTTGACTTCCTTTTCAGAGCAAGTGACTAAGCAGTATTTAAGGGAAGGAAAAAGTGGGTGATAATTGATTCAACTTAACCCTTGATCTTGTTTCACAAAAGCCATTGTAGAAGACACAAGAGGAAGAAGGGATGACATTACTACTTAGATACTTCTAGAAGTCAGAGCCTACACAGGCATCAGCAATTAAGGGGTTTTTTTCTGCCTCTTAGAAAATAGCACCACGTAATTTCTTTTTATCCATCTTAATTAGGTTACTTCCATTATTGTGTATATTAGTCATGAAAAATAAGAGCTTCCAAATCTATAGTTTTTTCCTGGCCTTGTCCAGTTGTGTAATCATGTAGATTGACATGAAATTCCAGGAACTACCAGAAAGGAGCTGAGCACTCAGATGATGGTTTTCTTTGCAGGAATCTCGCTATGTCCAAGCCAAAAAACAACACTAGGTGTGAGATTAATGTATATGCTAATGCAAGGCTTGCAGGAAATAAGCAGGAGGAACAGGAAATAAAACTAATAAAAGTCTCACCACAGCTTTTTGAAGCAGCAGGACTTGGAGAAATTATGTGTGGAAAGTTGTCTGGGGTCTGATTAAATCCTACAGAAAGGGAGGGGCAGTGAAAGGAGGCATTGATCAGGTGACATCTTTTGAGAAGGGAAAGGCAGAGAAGAGTAAAATAAAGACAAATAAAGGCTTACTTTCAAGACCAATAACCTCAGTGAGCTGCAGGGTTAGATAGCACAGGTAGCAAGTGTAAAACTATTAATTACACAAGTACAATTTATGGCAGTGTGCAAGAAGTCTGCCCATTTTAGTGAGAGACAAACTTGGGGAAATCCCAAGCTCTTCAGTGACCTAAAACACAGTAAGGAATGGCACAGAACATGAAAAATGTGCATTACAGAAGTTAAGAAGTAGACTTTGGAGAATGGAAAAAAACAAAAAGGCCAAGACACAAAGTGAGATGAGGTAAGCAGGTCCAGAAAATTCCCTACAGGAACATTCTCTAAATTCTATAGCAGTAGAACTAGATCAAGAACAAACTAGCAGCAAACATTAAGACTGCTGAAGTATTTAAAACCACATTGTTCCAGCCTTCCTTAAAAAGATAAATTATTGTAAGACAGTTGTGTTCAGAATGCAGGCTACATAGACCTTTGACTTCCCTCAGCAGAGATCTTCAGTTCTTGCACAATAAATGCAGTATGGAAAGTCATAACGTTATTTCTACCAAATAAATACATTCACAGTACCATAGCATGGTTTTCATTTTACCTTACAGCCACTTGCAAAACAATGGCCACCATACCACTAGCACAGAAAAAATTCAATTTGAAGACATGTTGCATGGTACTGGCCCTACCAACTCCTGGTGAAATGCTGACACATTGAGATTTTGCTATTGTTATTGATTTCCCTTAATTACATTGATTGTAGAGGTTATGCACTGTTATTGTTTAAGCTATAAATACTCATTACATCCATTAGGATCTTTACTTCGAGAAGTGAAGAAGAAGCTGGGTAATAACTACAGAAAAAAAGTTTTAGTTATAACTTATGGTACTAGAAACAAATTGTCAATAGGATCCAGTTCTTAGGTGTTAGTAATGAGTCTTTTCATCAACAGAGTTAGCTACTAATTAAGCCTCCAGGACTGTGGTCTATTAGCATACTCTCACTAAATGCATTGATACCCTAGGACACAAGGCAAGGGATTTATTTTCCTAATTCGAAAAGCTAAGGGCTGTTCCCCTTTTGACAGGTTTACAAAACTCTTCATATTTTTAATAGATCCACATGTAAGATCTTGCATTGCAAACAACCTAATTAGGGCTAAAGGAGCAGATATAGATTTAAATAAGTTAGTGTGGATTCTTTGTAATTAACTTTCCGTGAGTTCTCCTGGTGTTTTCCCAGCATGATGTGGCTTTCTCTTGGCTCTTCCCTTCTACATTGTCTGCTCCTCCAAAGGCCATAGATCATTTCCTGTTCTGCAGCTGAAATAGCACAGCTTCAAAGGCTGTGACTAACATCATTTAAACCATTATCATTTTTTACCCAACTATTATTAAACAAATTGATTTCTCCCCAGTCTCCACGATAAAGAAAATCACTCATTCAGTTTGTGTGTTCTTGGAAATCTATGTTTCTTCTTTAAATCATATAATAGCAGGAATTAGGAAAAATGATCATTTATCTGATGTCAGTAAGTTGGGCAAAGCTATTACATTTGTCATCATGTAGGAAACTGCCATTACGTTAGGCCAACTTTTGCAACTCATATTTTTTGATTCATTCACTACTCAAAAATTATAATTGTCTTTGAACCTTTTTCATTGTCCCACCTGAAATAAGAATACTTTGGACTGTATCTGATGTGACTTTAAAAGAAAATTTTTGTTTAAAATAACCTTTTCATGTTCCTCATAGCAAAAACTTTTCTAGACAAAGCAAACAGGTTTTGAAGATGGGAAATCTTAGCAAGACATTAAAATATTTTTCTTTTTTTATCCACCTTAAAATCTAAAGCACTTGCCCCATAAGTATGGCATAGAGACTGAATGATCTGCCATGTGTCATGTTCCATCATCCCACAGTCCTTTTCATCCCCTCACTGCATATTTTGCCTATGCAGTAGGACTCAAGTGAAAAGGATGATGGTGTTTTTGCCAGCCATAAAGTCTGCATATCTCCACAAAAATCTTTTGTAAAAGGATATAGAAAGTAATACAATGACATCTGTGATGAATCTGGGTAGTCATGTGAGAAATACCAAGCTCAGCACACATTCTGGTAAGAAACAGCTGATATCTGTTCCCATTTAATAGAACTACTCTTGCTAGTAGAATAAACAAAGTTTTTTATTTATTCTGCCGTTAGTTATATAAAATCATTTCATGTGAGTGCCTGCTAGCAGAATCTGAAGAAAGCAGCCAATCCTGTTCATTTTCATGACAGATGGTATAAAGTAGTGTTTAAGGCACTGGTGGGAAAATGGAGAGAGAGATTTTAATCTTGAATTCCCCATGGTGCTGCAGTACAGGCTGCAATGCCAGCTCGCCGTTCTGTGCCTCTGTTTACCTTTTCCCTTTTTACATTTCAGAGGGGAGCTTTTCTCCCTGGGTGCATTCATCCAGTGCCTGCATGAAAAGGCCACAGTACCAGTGAGAGCACTAAACAGTGTCCCAGGACTAGCAGTGCTACCAGTTTTATGTGAACTTCTTATTTACTCTATAAAAGCGCTGCAGTGTACAAACAGCATTCCCTGAGAAAGGCACCCTGGTAGAGATTTTTCTCTCTGAACTGTTGTTTTGCCACATAACGTGCTAGAGCTTTAAGCTCACTGAAAGGGTTGTCTGAATTCCGTGGCTAGTAAATGAGCGAGCTTTTTGGCAATAAATTCATGCAAAGCCAGGGCTGCTGAACTTCAACAGCTGACACTGGCTTCTGCAGGTGCGAAATCACAGATGGCTACATGTCATTACTGCCACAGAAGTGCTACTGAATTCACTAACATTTGCCAGGCTGTGCAGAATACTGTACACACAATATGCTATAGAATTCAGGCAGCCCTGGACACGTATATTCAGGGTACTCCACTGTGCTCAGTAATAAACAAATGATTCAATATGTAGGTCCTGCATTAACATCCATATCTTTGTTCTTCAGACGTCACCTTGTCCTTTTAAAGAGGATTACAATTCACACCCGAGAGGACCTGGTTTTGTGCACAACACATGGCAAGGTCAAATTAGACATATATAAAGCTTTAGTCTCCAACATGATGTCCCTGACACTACGTTGTTAGGGATGAGAGTTTGGCCAATCATCAATAACAATTTTGTCCTTGCTTTCCCTCCTCCTGCTGCAGGGAAACAAGCCCCAGGCTACTGCAGGCAGTTCATACACTGGGACAGAGCAGGCTCAGTAATTCAAAACCTATTATTTAGCAAGAGAATGGGCTGTGATCCTTCTTATCCTCCGCAGAAAATAACACAGAGACCAACAAGACCTTATGTTTGTAACAGTCACCACACACCTTCCCATTGATTTAAGTCCTCATTTTTCTGTCTCCCTTTAAGACGAAAATTTTTTTTATATTGAAATTGCACTCAGGGTAATAACCAATTTACAAGTTTTTTCACATTCCTGTTGCAGACAAATAGATTGTGATCAGAAGTGTTTTAAAACGACAGTTCTACTAATGTTATCTATTTGACAAATTGCCCATAATACGTGAGAAAACCAAACAAAGTTATACTAATCCAGACTTCAGAGAACAAAAGTATCAGCTATGGCTCATTTTGTAGTTCATTTTGCTTCTACTCAGATACTTAGATCCTTATCCTTAAAATGGAACAGAGATGAAGGACAAAAAAATACTGAGAACTCACTCTGTTACTTAAGAGGAGCTTTATAGATTGACCACTAAGTTGCAGGTGTCCAGAGGGCAAAATCTGGTCTTTATATATTTTCTGAGATAGAGAACACTTGCTGTAATGGGAGATTATAAAAGTGGAAAGAGGTATTACTTTTTTTTTTTTTTCCCCCAAAAAAGATAGTGGAAAGTAACTACAGGCTAAGAATTCTCCTTTGCTAACCTGTCTAAAATACAATAATTACACGACAGAGTCAAAGTGATCCTGTGCCAACAGAAATCCATGGCAGTTAATCACACTGCTGTATGGCTGACCACGTACTTAGTGATATAAACAAATTAATTCCCAAAAGATAGCTAATCCAGCTTTTCTAGCCCCCTAGTAACATTGTGGAGCCTGTGCACTAATACCTAACAGCATGTACTTTATATCATTTGGTGGCAACTTTTCCATTAACTGGCAACAAAGGACTTTTTTTATTCGGATTTAGAAATTCCCAAAGCAAATTTCTGAAGGGCAAACTTACATAACGCCATTTAATTTGCAATGATTCCAGATCCCAACAGTGTGAGAGCTCCTTCTGAAGCCTGCTCTGTTTCCTTTAACCAGAAATGTGATGGTTATAACAAAATCAGCAATGTGCCTTCAATGTAAAAAAAAAATGCCACCCCACTCAGATGAAAGATGAATGGAAAAATACACATTCCAACAAAACCTTTATCCCACATTTGGGTTAGACTAGCATGGGGCTGAAAGAAAGGACACACAGTTGTCTAATGGGCTCTTGGAGCTGTTCTAAACAAAAAAAAAACAACCAACCAACCAAAAAAAGGGGCCAAAATCTCATCGCCTCCTTTGCAAATCCCTGCCATTGGTTCAATGGAGGAAGGATCTGTCTCCACCCAAATTTCACCATTTACTTCCGAGGGGCACGAAAAAAGAACTGTCATGTCACATTCCTATAATGATGAAGAAATTATTAGCTCTCATAAATTCAAATTAGTGAAATAAAACAATCTCATATGATCCTCTCTCTTCCCTCCAAAATAAATATGTCAAATTTATCTCAAAAGCTACTTTCCCTAAGTGTCCTATTTTCCTTTTACATTATGTGGCAGCATTAGAATATCATTATTCTCTGGAAAATGGATGTTTAAGAACACTTTGACAGTGTTTAAATTTTTTCTCCTTTTTCTACTGATTTATTGTACATTCCAAAAATACCCTGGAGCAAAACATTTGTTTTGGTTTGGGAAAGGAAAAGTCAAAAATATATTTGCTATATTTATCTCAGTCAAACCCAAATTTGAACTCAGTCTTCCAAGGTACAAAAAACTCCCAAGAAATGAAACAAAAACATATATACCCCTTACTTCTGTTCTTCTCCTTCATTCTCTATATTGATACAGAACTTGTGTCTCTAGAGGCATAACCCTTTATTCTTTGAGTTAATTTTTTTCCTCCATGTGGTTATATTGATAAAAATTTA
This sequence comes from Dicaeum eximium, assembly GCA_013396995.1. Taxonomy (NCBI): domain Eukaryota; kingdom Metazoa; phylum Chordata; class Aves; order Passeriformes; family Dicaeidae; genus Dicaeum; species Dicaeum eximium. Next base: position 1,276,853 of record VWZP01001339.1, on the reverse strand, counting down.
ATATCATGTTCTGAAGTCTTTGACTTTCCCTTGCATATCTTCATTCTTTGCAATTTCTGTTGTGGGACCATATCTAACCTCCACATTCTTTTACCACAGGAATTTAGGAAATAATGAATATCTGCATAGTTAGTGATAAGTGATGAAAACTAGGACAGGACAGCTGCATAAATAATTCTAAGTGTGAAGGAAAGTCTAATGACCCACCTGTAATTCACCCTGCACCCTGGTAAAGACAAAGGGGCTTACACAGGGGCTGAAGTTAGATAAAGCTGGGCTGGGAATCCAAGTTAGGACAATAAATATTTAAAACATAGTTATTAGCGATTGTTAAAAAGTCCTTTTTACTTTAATAACTGTTTCTAATAGAAGGTTGCCTGTATCCCCAGGCCACAGATGGCTGACAAATATTGGTTAAGAAAAGGGGTGAATTCTTCTGAGGTAGCGGTAACTGAACAAAACAAACAACTTAGGAATGAAAAATTTCCAATAGAACTTTCTGATACAAGTTCATATATTTCATATATTACCTAGTGTGAATTCAAGAGCCTCCCTCTGCCATTCTGGAATGGTGTTGGTCTCCTGGGGATCTCTGCCCTGTTTGCTATGCCAGTGTGAATGCCTCAGCTACTCAAGGGTGTCTAAAGCAGTCCTAGAAAGATTTCTGAACAACTGACTGTTATCTCAAGCAATGCCAACAAACTGGAGTTGAACAAGTGGAAGGAAGATCAAACAGAAAGGCTTGATCTCAAAGATGTTACACACTTTCTACTCTCCAAAACCAATAACCATGCTGGGAAAATGATCTCATTTAATTTATGATGAGTGTTATTCTAGATCCAACAAGCAAATATTTTTCTCAAGCTTCTGACTCCATTTTCTGTCTTTGATTATCTTTTACATTGTCTGTAGCAGCACTCCATGATCAGCCCTCTGAAAATACCCTCTAAGGGGAAAAGACAAGTCATTCTGAAGAAGAGTTGCTCTCTTTGGCCTAACTTTAACTGGTGTAAGCTGACAGCATCCTCCACTTATCACCAGGTCAGAGCACACACATCAGCAGTTACTATGGAGCAGCTTATGCATTGCAAATTAACACCTCTGTTTAAATATCACTAATTTATTCACATGCTCACTCCCTTAATCTTAGCCAGAGAATTGCATTAGACTGCAACAGCCACAGAAAGACAAAAAATTAGTTATAAACAAGCCGCATTCATATATATTATTTTACAGTATTTTTAAATACTCTTTTGACACTCAAGTCCTCAATATTTACAAAACAAAAAATTACACATTTCTAAAGAGATTATTAAGAGTAAATTCCACTAGTATTTGACCCATTCAACCCCCACTCAGCTTTCTGCACACAAAATACATATTGGGGAATGGTGCATATGGGAAGCATATGGACTGTGGCTAAAATGGAACAAAGCCACCTTTTTGGTAAGGATTCTGTATGAAGTGCTCACATCTGCAGACTAACAGTGGTGGCCCTTTAACACATGCAAGTTCTTCTCCCCTCTGAATTCAGCCAGTGGTTCTTTAACTGACAGACACCAGTATGAAGCCATGGCTTCATTCCCAGTAAATTCATCTGTCTCAGGGAGCAAAGGAGAACGTAACATTGGAATTATGCATGAGAACCAACTATGGAAACTTACCTGGATTGACCAAGAAAGGAAAAATAGCCCAGACATATGGGGTGGTGTAGGAAAAGGCACAGATTCTCCTGCAGGAGCATGGGATGCCAGAACAGCTAAGGATAAACAGCCAGCTGAGAGCAAGAACTGTCTGAGAATGAAGGGCAAAATGAGCTAGGTCAGAGGAAGAAGCCAAATAACATCGAGTTGAAAATGAAGGGATTTGGTTTGGTTTAGAAGGAAACTGTAATCAAGCTCTTGGACTTCAAGGAAGAGGGTAGTAGAGAGCATCAGGCTAGGAAGGCTAAATTCAGGGTATGTTTCATGAATTTCAAGGTTGTCACTGTCCTTCAAAGAATCCAGAGAAGTTTATAGTGCAAGATGCTAAAAATATGTCTAGATACTAACACAGCAATGCAGATCACATTAACATACAGCTTTGTAAGGAATGGTATATAAATTAGAACTATTTGCAAAGGAATGGAAATAATAAGCTCATATAGAATGATAAATGTGTGTTATTAATAGTCTGCTGTCTTAATTGCAAGGCTTTTGTTTTCTAATACAGAATGAGAATATTCCCTGCAAAACAATTATTCTCTTGATTGTTGGTTAAATCAGGATTTGCTACAGGGCTTTATGCTCCACAAAATATTTTTTCTTGCATGAAGAAGCCATGAAAGGCAGGCAGATAGCAAACAGTGAAGTCAAAGAAAACAGATCATGTTTGTTCTGTCATTCTGCCTTACCCATCTAACTGGTCATTTATGGATGGGAGTGCTTCCCACATGAGGAAGAAGTGAACAGAGCACACATGCTCAGTTCAGAATTTGATGGGTGGGTATTTTGTGTGCTATTACAGAAAAAAAAAAAAAAAAAAAGAAATATGGAAGAAAAATTTGTATGGAGGAACTTCATTTGAGCCATTTCCAACATCTTTTGGCCAAACCTGAAATCTTCTTATTTGTTCACATTCTGCCTACTGATAGAGTAATATGAACATCATGGGACTGAAAATACAAGTAAACAAACCTTTCTTTTAAGACATTTATGACTCAGCAGGTCATGATTTTCCAACCACTAGGTGAGTCAGAACTAAGCCTGTGAAAAGGTGTTAGAAAGTACAAGACTTGGTCCTTCATCTGCAAGAATCACTGTCCTGACCGTTCCTGTAATTAAGTAATCCATGGCTGTTGTAATGGAATGTGTCCCAGCCAAATTCCCAGTCTGGTGCTTTTTCCCTGTCTCCACTTGCTCCTGCAATTTCATTTGGATATAGAACTCATTCTGTTCTGCCCTGGCCAGGGAGCTGAGGCTGTGTGTGGCTAAATGGCTGCTGTCTTGGTTAATGTTTATGATAACACCACTTTGAGACGCTTTTGTGAAAAGCACAACAGAAACACAAAGGACAGGTCCCTGACTCCAGCCTGGAGGAGCCAGCTCAGAACATGCACAGCACTCAAGGAGATACAGAGACAGATTGAGAGAACCACCCTGTGAGGTTTGTGCCCAAGCAATGAATGCAAATGGAACCTTGCAGCATTTCTGACAGCAGCAGCAAGGTTGGGGGATGTGTGTGCATCATGGCTTATTGCTAATCAAGATTATGGTCCGTGCTTATTCAATCAATATCAGCAGGTCTGAGGGGACTGAAAAGGCACTAACAAGGACACACATTGTTTAGGGTGAACACAGAGCTGATTACAGCGACACCCACTTGATTTGGCAGCTAAGATGTAAATGGATATTTTTGACATGCTGGTAGTGGCACGTACAATTCACCCAGCAATGAGAGAAGCGGACAGCACCTCTGGGTTCTCTGTTACTCCTAGAACAACAATCCTGGGACTCACCATGGGTCTGGCCCAGCTCCTGGCAGACTCTCAAGCCACTGAATTGAGAATATTTAGTGTATAGCTACACTCTGCAGCAGGGAATGCAGCCACAAGCCAGGTAAGTCACCTAGACATTCCTCTCCTACTGTGCATACCCAGGCTGCCAAATTGTGCAGCCTAAGAGACTGCAAGCCAACAAAGGATTTGTCACAGAGAGTATGTGCCTTGGGACAATGAAGCACAGAGATGCTCAGAAGTTGGCTCTAAGATCACAGTTGGATACTGAATGTAAATTATGGAAGTCATTGCATCTCTACTTCCAATTTGATCAGAAAACAGAACTGTGTGATTGCTGTACAGCGAAGAAATCCTTTGAGAATAAATATTCACACTGTTATTGTTTAAAAGATGAATGATCATATTGGCTCTGAAGAATGCCCTCACAGAAATAATCTGTTCAGACTTTCCAGTCATATATGTGTATGCCATTTTAAGAGAGGAAAGAAACAATCTTGCCTCGATAGAGCTGATATTCTGACAGGAATGTCAGCTACATCGCTTGGGACTCTGTCTAAAAAAAGGACTTGGAGGCATAAAATTGAAATCAGGAGGAATTTTGGTAGAGAAACCCAGAGCTGTGATCCTGAGTTGTGAACCTCAGCTGCCACTTGTATCCCATTCATTCAGCATTTTGTGGCTGTAAAGCTGACTAGAGACTAGCAAGTTCTGCTTTGGCACCCACTCAGAATTGCCTGAGTTTTGACAGAGCTGAGCAGTTTGGCTCTTAACCCAGTGAGGCAAAAGGAGACTTGGCATTGCTGATGACAAAGTAAAGAGTTTTTGGAGAATTAAATAAATTTTTTCAATTTGCTGAAATACAGTAATTCTAATAATTAGCAGAAGTACAGAATGGCCTGACCATTGTATTTAAGACCTTGTTTTTTTCTATGCACACAATGGTACAGCACATTAACTCTTCTGCTAAAGTGGCCCTGGATGACATTCCATCTGTACTATGATGGATCTCCAGTCACTTCCTGCAACACACTGGTGCAGTGCACAAAATCTAACTTTGTGCCTACATATATTTCTTTCAGATATAGGAACTCAGAAACCAAGACCAAAACTGTAATCACAAATTACTCCAACTTTGTCACTATTTTCTCATCTTTCAGGAACTTACTGGAGACAATTGTCTCCAGGTCTGGTGGTGCTAAATACCTGCACTTCCTGTGAAAGTTCAGTAGAACTGAGAATGCCTGATGATTTGACAAACTCTCACAGGAATTTTATACTTGGTGCCAACAGAATAATATGGGAAAAAAAATAACATTTGGTATTTCCTTAGAACTTTGTCACAGAGCAGTATCTGTGAAGAAAAATAAATCTCATGGTCATCATCCATAGGCAAGTCTGGAAGCTGATACCTGGAAATGCTTTTGAAATCAATGGCAAAATTTATTCACTTTAACAGTGCAGTAGAGCACACACAAAAAGGTTCATTAACTGTTTCTGAGTTGTAGCATTCAGATAGACACGATTTTGGAAGTGTGCACACAGTCAAAACCTGAAAAGCAGCCACTGAGATCTTTGACAAGGTGCAGAAATACCTCGAAATAAGCAAGTCCTATCACCATAAAGGAAAATTTCACATGGTGAAACCCTAAACAGCATCAGCTCCTCTCAACCTCCACCTCCCTGGAAATCCACCAAGCGTTCTGAGGGAGAGGCACTAGGAAAAAGGGCTGAAAAGGAAGGTAGGAACAGCACAATTTATGCAAGAACTGTTGGATTTCTTTCTCCTTCAAGCTTTTGGACGTAGATCCCTCACAGAACGGGGAATGTCAAACACTACCATAGCCTAAATGTCATTCCTTGACTAACCACACAAGCTGAATAAAGCAGGAGGAACTGCTCTCCCAAAAGCTGCAAAGAGGAAGGAGTAAACAGAAGTTCTTCCAAATCCAGGTAAGAAACACATCAAACATGAAATACAATGTAAATATTGTATCATTTAACTGCTTTGCAGCAACTCACACAGAAATTCCTCCCAATTTGTCACACCAATGGCAGGCTCAGTTTAAGGTATGATGATGAGCACTGAAAATTGCACCATTTTGGCCAACATTAAGACAAAAGGTGTTTTGAACATACATCATTACCTGTTGAATTAATGTTTACTGTACATATAGACTTATATGTGTGTGCCTGTATGTAATTACATTTCACCCTCCCCAGCCTTTTCCTCTCTCACATTCCCATTACATGCATCCTTGGAAGGGAGAAAAACCTTCTGTGTATTTTTATTGGCCTGTCAATCTGCTAACTTTTTTTTTTTCCCTTCCATAACTGGAATGTCATGTATCATGTCAGTCTTCCTGCTTTTCCTTTCACCAGAATTAAGCACCCTGCATGACTGCAGAGAAAGCTACTGGGGGAAAAGGCAATTTCTTTTCAACATTTAGGTTTGATACAAGAGGTGCCATACATTGTGCATCCAGGAAAAGAGACATCATGATCAAATCCAACAAAGTTTAAATATAAAGTATCCTATCCCTTGTTTTCTATTAAAATACATATTGAGAAAATGACACAGATTTTACTTGGTAAAAAAAGTTGGAGTAAAACTGAGCAGAATTCTTATCAACCTAGGAATCAAACCCAAAGCATCCATGAGCTGGCTCAGAAATGAATCTTTGAAGTCTCACTTTGAAACTGAGCCCTGAGGTTTTGGTGACCACCAAAATGTTACAGCATGAAATTTTGGAGACAAGGTTGATCAGTACTCCTTAAAAGAAACCAGCAGGTGATGCTTGCAGTGATGCTGGCACAAGGATGCTCACTGACCATTCCAGATTTTCCTCTTCCATGCTGATATTCCATCCATCCCCCTCCCTCCTTTCCCTGAACACCCCCAAAAATATAACTCTTAAACTGGATGAAAAAATACAGTAGCTAAGAAAGTTCCTATAATAACCTGGGAACTGGCATGACTATCTGTCTTTAAGTGTGAGCATTCATAGTTCTGTTTCAAAACCTATTCAAACCTGGATAGCCTTTTGTGGGGACAAATGGGGCTGCTGCCAGTTTTCACCAAGTTATAAAATTTTCAGCGTCACAATAAATTGTGAGACAAGGAGAAGAGAAATTCAATTTAACAAGGAACTCGTAACTTTTCATTGAAGGAGTGCTCAATTGTGGGACAAGGAAGAAAGAGTGAGAGGTACAGTGAGCATCAATATCTTATCCCTTTCTTTCTGGGTTGTCCTTGGAGGCTGGTCCATAATTTACTTTCCCAGGGGAAATTTAACACAAGTGTAGCAATTTTTCCTTTCATCCTACTGATGGACTAAGCTAGCCTCAGANGAAAGGAGGAGAATGGGAAGATCCACAGAGATCCACAGATACTGTTTACCCTGCAGATCATGTATTATTTTTACCTTCAGATGTACATATTTTGATAGTGGTGCTAACTGTGCACACACACACTCATGCAGAGGGGCAGCGGGATCAATGGCAGGGGTCAATAATCCCATTTCAGAAGCAGTTCTGCTGCAGACTGAAATGAAACAGGGTAAAGTCTAAAGTAATGAAATGTGACAGAGCCACATTCGCCACCATCCTCCAAATACGGAGAGAAATACATTTCTACAGGAGGAAATCCACACTGTCAAATTAGCTCCACTCATATAATAAACAAGGCTACACATGGCATCATCCTTGGAATTTGCCTTCTTCAATTAACTATAATATGATCTCACAAAGTCTGATTTTTGTTGGAGTATGAATGACTAACCTTCAGGTTTCCTTGTGAGCAAATAGCCTATCTCATTAGTTCACAATATTAATCAAATCTTTTATTCCCTCTTTATATTTGTTGTATCACAGTGATATTGTAGCTTCTTCAACTGGTTAAATCAAAAAATGATCTATAAACAATCACAACGCATTTAGTATCATAATTGTCAATGCATCTCATTACACTGGGCAGGGCTGGTGACAGCTGGCAAATCTGTCTTTGATCCATGAGCAATCCAGGCCTGGGTGAAGCTGCCCTTTAGTCAATATAAGTGTCAGGAGCAATAGCATTGAATTATAAAGTGTGATCACCGAAACTGCGGAGCTCCTTCCAAAGCCCTGAGCAGATCCAAGGGTAGGAACGAGCCAAGGGGTCTCCCCGTGGTCACTGTGGGTACAAGTGCAACAATATTAATTTGGTGGAGCTTTGCACCCCAGTATCAAAGCAGGAAAATCAGCAGAGCAGGAATTTTACTGCTGGAAGGAAGCTGCACAGAGATGGGTAATTTCTTGTCCTGTCTTTGGGTTTCCCCCCATGTCACAAATAAAGTTCTGCAACCTGTTTGTTATGGATAAGATGCATGCTTTTGTGTATCTCTGTGTCAGCCATTTACTGATCCTAGTCCACCCTTTCCATCCTACCTTTCTTTTTTCCAACTTCTGCTTCTGGAAAGGTGACTTCCATTTCTATAAAATTAAAAAATCGCAGTACAGACAAGAAATGTAACTGATGTCTGCAGCAATAACTTCATTAAGCTTTTGACTTACTTCCAACTGTCACTAGGATTTAAAAATGGATAATTGCATGGATTCAATAAAGTATATGTTCAGTGCATGAAGTGCTAATTGAAGAAAACTCCTTAGAAGTAGTAATTAAAGAATTAACCTGTGATGCAGATGTTTTTGATGGAAATCCCAAAAAATGGGTATTACCTAACACTGTCCAATCTCTGAACTGAGGATCTAAAAGAAAAGGTGGATGAACTGCAGCTGTCATCTGTGGCCAACAGAGAGCTGGAGAGGTGACAGAGGATGAGGAGCAGGTTAATCACAGAAAACTCATCACTGTGTTATTTGGACCACTTCAAACTCTGTGTCTAGATGCAAGGAAATATGGACGTATAGATTTATGAACAAAAATACCTACAGAACAAAGGAACTACCCATCCGGTAGGGATAAAAGTAAAAAATCCAAGTAAGTGTGTAGATGAGACACAAACATAAAGAGACATCATTGGTAACAAAAATAACTTTATAGATACTCCAGTGAGAGGGGTGTCAAGGAAAAGGCTGCCCTACTCCTTAAGGAAGAAGTGAAACATGATGGATGGTGCCAAAAGACTAATGAATATCTATTTTTTTCACCTCAGTCTTTACTATAAGGTCAATCGCAATCATGTATCTATCACAATTAATTTCACTGACAAAGGGCCAGACTTGAGCCTCAAAAAGGGAAGGTTCAGAGTACTCAGATAAGGTGGATGTTTTTAAACAGGCTGAGTCTAATGAACTTCATACACCAGTACTTATAGAGCTAAATGGGAACCTCAAAGTCATCAGGGCTTATCTTTGAGAGCTTAAAAAGGACAGTGGATAAACTGCAAGTCCTAGAAAGGGGCCAGTGTAATGTCTACATTTAAAAAGTGTTTTAAAGAAAAAGGCAAGCCTGACAATTGTAAGCCAATCAGCTTATCTTCAATTCATGGAAAAATACAGAAACAAACAGCCCAACTCTTTGTAAGTACCTGGAAGGTAATGAGAGCATGTATAACATCCAACATGGATTTGTCAGGAACAATCATGTCAGAGCAATCTAATTTTCTTCCCTGATAAGGTAACAGGCCTTGTGGACAGAGGAAAAGCATTAGATGTCATTTGTACTTTGGTCTTTTTTTGATCCTCTTCCACGTATCAATCTTCTAAGCAAACCATGGAAGCATGATTCAGATGAAACCAGTACAAAGTGGCTGCAACACTGATTCTAAAAAAACATATCTGGGGTGTGATTAGCAATGTTCCTATTGACATGAAAAGTTATCTCAAGTGACAATCTGGATGAGGCCCTCCTAAGACTGGTAACATTTATGATTTTGATTAATGACCTGGAAAATAGCATCACATACATGCTGTGACAATATCCTTCTCAGAGGCATTATAAATACACTGGATTTAAAATTACCAGAATTCAGAGAAAACATTATGAATTTAAAGATCTGATTTGGAAGCCACAGTGCTTGTTCAGTAGGGGTAACTGCAAAGTACTTCACTGAGCCAAGAAAAATTAACTACTTGGGATGGAGAACCACTGACATTGGTAGCCATTCTGTAGAAAATTAAAACTTACTGTGGATCACAAGCTGGATAATCCATCAACAATATCACGCTGCTCCAGTAAAGACGAATGTCCTACTGCAATGGATAAATTAGTTCTACTTTGCTTGACACAGAAGAATCTTTCTACTCAGCACCAGGAAAGCTGCAGCTGCATTATTTGATCCAGTCTGAAGAACTGCACCTCCAAAAAGTGAGGACCAGCTTGTGATAATCCAGAAGAAATTTATGATTTAGAAAACACAAGTAAGAATTGAGTTTGTTAAGAAAAAGCAAAACAAGTACAGATAAAGATGGAGCAAAGGAAAAAAAAAAAAGAAAGGAAAAAAGTCCCAAACCACAAAACTGGTAAACAACTCTTTGTGCTGATGTTAGATAGGGCAAGGCATAAACGACTTAAAGAGCAGCCAGGGAGACTGAGGCTAGATTTTAGGAAAAAAACTGTCAAGCAGTAAGAAGCAATAAGCAGTAGAGAAGACAGATTGCCTGTGGAAGTTCTGGAATACTCCTGGAAAAAGCTGTCAGAAATAACACAGAAATCTATCCAAAATAAATGTGGATCTTGCCACACTAAAAGGGTGATCCAGAGTACCCAAAGGTCCTTCCCACTTGTGTGATTCCACGAGCTCCACTGAAATCTCCCAGAAATCAGATCCTTGCACATGATGTCTGGGAGAACTGAACAGAATCAAATATTCATATTTTTCCAAAGAAAGTATTTTATAAAGCTGAACAAAATGATGGAAATTTAGAGCCTATAGTAAAAAAAAAAAAAAAAAAGATGTTGAGAAACTGAAACAGACACAGCAAGAAGCCACAGAAAATACTTAAGGGCTGAATATAATATCTTGGCATGAGACTCAAGTACCACAATGTGTTGCATTACCATTACCATTAACTTCCCATCTCTATCCCCCCACTGAAGCAAATGATTTCTTAATCTTGTAGCAAAAAATTAGCTACCAGAGGAAAAAGAAATTATATAATCCAAGATTAATTCAACTCAAAAATTAGATTTATTATTTTAACAGTGAAAGTAATCAGACACTGGAACAAATTACCAAAGGAAGCAGCAGATACTCTGCTTCCTGATGCCTTGAAATCAAGACTGGATGCTTTCCCAAAAGACAGACTTCAGTCACACGTAGGTTAAAAGTTCAACCCAAGGCAATATAAGTTTAATTTAACAGTCTGTGATGTCCTAGAGGGATCCCACAATTGTTCAAAGTCCAGGAATTAATTTAAAGTGAGCCTGAACTTCTTTTCATCTGAACAGGAGGGTCCCTACACCCTCAGACTGGTATTGCAACCTGAAATGGCATTGTCACCACTGCCATATGGTATTTTCATACACTGAGCTTCTTTTCCATAGCCCTATGAACTCAGAAATATGTGTATTTCCTTTCCCAACACAAAGTTAGGAAATGAAAAAACTGTATTTAAAAAACACATCCCCCTCCCCCACCTCAAACCCTCAAAACATGTTTTGCTCAAACAACAGAAAATGAAAAGTTCTAGAAATCCAAATGGGTAATTTGAAGATATGTTTTCTCCTTTTCAGAGCTTTAAGAGTCTACTATTTAATGCCTTATTTAGTCTGTAAAAGTTCTGCCTGCTTTAAGAGCAAAAGGATTAATGGTTTCAAATTCCAGTGTGTTGACCTTTATTCAACATTAAAATGCTTATTTGGGCATTCTGCCATGGTGCCAGTAAGCCTCTGTCTAATGAAAATTGTAAGGGAAAGAAAGTTTAACTCCCATATGCCCACAAATAGAATTATTTTGCATTAGGAGGTTTAGGGGATCTTTTCTGCAGACACCCAGAGATAACATTGATGCAAAGAGCACTAAAACCACAGAGTATCCATGCTATTGCTCTGGCTGCAGGCTGAATGTTACAGCAATATTAATGATGATGAAGAACAAAAATGGTTAAGAGCTCCTGCTCCCATGTTATTGCCCTGAATTATTTGTGACATCCAGTAATTATAGGCCAAGTCAAACAAAAGCAAATCATACTAGTTACTTCTGAAATAAACTGCAGAATTTTGCTTCCAAACACCAAAAAGCCTGACGAAAACTAAAGAAGCAATTTACATACCAGGGTAGAGGGTGTGCTAAGACAGCAAATCCAAGTGGGGAAGAGGAGGCCAGGGTTGATTTTGGGTGATGCTGGATAGCAGGGAGGGTAAATTGGGGCTGCTTGGGCTGACACTGCAGGAAGAGCTGGGGGAAGCTGAAGGCAATAAGGACCCAGTGCTGCTGCAGACCTTCAGGGCAGCCACTGAACTCAGGGAATTGTCTTTAGAGGCTGATGCAAAGAGAGAAAGCCTTAATCACACTGAACCTTAACTACTCTGATATCAATTCCAATAACAGGTATGCAATAAGCCAGGCAGGGGAACATTTTTAAGGCTTTAAGGTTTTATTCCCACTCACCCCTCGTCAGCTGAGAAGGAAACAGGATCAAGTGCAATCCAGAGCATCAGCTACACAGAGATGGCACATGCAAGAAATAATTGCCAGCTAACTTTTGTGGTAATAGCCTTACCATAATTCAGTAAATCTTTTTCCTGTGTAAAAGATTACAGGTCAGTCTTTTAAATACTGAAAGATTTCTTGGGCAAAACCACGGTTGTTACAGCAGTTTGTTGAATAAAAAATAAATTGCTCAGAATGTAAGGAGCTGAAATATCTTCCCAATGATAAAAAGTAATCAACAGCTTATCTGAAGAAGGGCCATTGAGCAAGCACATCTTAAAATGTTACAATAATTTTGTAAGAGCTGCAAAATGTGTCATAACCAAAGTTAGTCGTGACTAAGAAATTATGCATAGGACAAGTAAGGAACAGCAGAATCAACACTGCAGGAATGTGCAGGTTTAAGGAGATGAGAATAGTAGAAAGGAAAATCAATTTATTGCATGATAAATGTTCATATGCAAAATAGCATGAGCAAAAAAACCCAGCTGTGAAGAATGTGGCAGTGAAGGGGATCAAGTCATTATGCATCAGAGCGAATATTTCATCATTCTAATTCAAACTTCCTGTGCAAATATTAACAGAACCACAGGAAAAGAAAAATCCTACAAAGCATGCCAGCATTTTGCTAAAAATACATGCAACCACTCCAGAACTGCAAATATAATTCAAAACTCCCAACTCTCTCAGAAGTCTGACTTCACTGAACATAGAATAAATTCAGGCACATAGAATAAATTCAGAGAAAGCCAGAGTGGAGAAGGTAGAGGTGGATTTATTTCTGCCTCTTAAACAACTTTAAATAAACTTAAGGCAAGGCAAGACATGCTCACAGTGAATAAAAGGAATAAAGTTGGAGAGGGGAAGACAGAAAAAAAGTGTTCTATAAAGATTTTTTTTTAAATTATGTTCTTTTATTACATATTGAAATTCAAAGTAATTGTTTTTTAACCTAACACTAAAAGGAACAAAAAAGCTTTATTTAAAAAATCCAGTCAGTGAGTGACTGCAAAAATAATGGTGTCTGCCAGGAGCACTGATGCCTCTAAAGAAATATATATTTAGTTTGGCTTACTCAGCAGTGCTCCAAAAAAACTCTAGGGATCATTCCGGGTAGAATATGCATTTTTAATAAATACCAACAAAAAGGGGGATAAAAATCAATTCAACATAGAAAAAAAAGGCCATAAATTTTTTCCCAGCTCTAAAATGCAAGCATTGTCTTAGCCCATCTCCTTTTTCAGTGACATATAGACAGCACAACAATGAAACACAGCGAGCTGAATTTCTGAATTTCTGTAGGTAAAAGTGATGACAGTGTATACATCATTCCTATTGCAGGGAATTGGCTGCCAGGACAAGGACTGGGGGATATCCCCAGGTGCCATCCTACACCACAGGGAAAATAGGGATTGGTGCCAATCTATGCAGTTATTGATCCTTACTTCTGCCATGAATCTGAAATACAAACCCTGTTGTATTGCGAATCAAAACATCATTTGCCACAGCTCATTGTTCATCTCATTCCAAATTTAATGCCTTTCAATTAACAAAACTACTCTAAATTTATCTCCAAAGCTTATGGGCAGCATGTTGGACTTGTGAAATGAAATAGGCATGTGGTAAAACATGTTCCTGTTTTTGCTGATTCTCAGCAGAAATGTTTCCTCCCCTCTTATCAGTTGCCTGAACACCAGCATGCTACAATCAACTTCCTGCTACTTAGTTAAGATTCTTGCTTGCTTGCCTTTCTTCTCTAAATATGGCTCTCTCGTGCTGCTATTGATCAGTGACTGAAGAAAAAAAGCCAGGATGAAACCCCTTTTTCTTTCCTTTCTTTTTTTTGTTATTGATATTTTTTTAAAAGGTCCTTTCATCTCCTCCTCTACCAGGAAAGCATTACTTGATGGAAATACAAGAATAATGAATCTAAAGCTGTTCAACACAAAACTACCTAGAAATGGAAAAGATCCCCCTAGAATTGAGCCTCCTGCTTTTCAGTGAAGCAGCACACATGCACTCCAATTACTTTCTCAGTTACAACATCAGTAACTCAAGGAAATTCTGTTCCAGTCAATAGTGCTTCCAGAGATTATATGCCATTGGGAATAAGGGCAGAATTTGACCCACTTCTTTTTGGTCATAAAAAAACCTCAAGGATGATAGGTAGCACGTCAAAATATTAAATATAATTTTATGGTTTAAGATTTATAGCCTGACACTGCTCATGAAGTCTCTACTTCCAAGCAGTTTATGCTATTAGCAGGAGGGGTTAATTTCAGCAGAACTTTTGAAAGCCACTTCCCACTTCTCTGGTCATCCCTCTGAACACAGGAGTAGCAGAGGTAGCTGAAAACAGAGCAATGTATATTTAGCCTGCAGTGTTATATAACCTGTCTGTTAACAAATGCAAGACACAAAGTAAAGTCATGTAACCCAATTGAAACTGCTCGTACTGGAGGTTGATTTCCCTTGGGAAACTGAAACATCAAGTAAGAAACTGAACCAGTTAAATATAACCTTTTTAAAGGGCAAAAGAATTCAAAGGTAATCAAGGATTTTTTTTTTCCCTCAGAAGGGCATTTATAATTATATTCCACTCTTATTTATAACAACCCTTTTAATGTTGGTACTACAAAGAGCTCCACAGAAAGCCAGCTTTGCTTTATATTACAGGATTCAATCTCCACGTGGTTTTTATATGCAAAACATCTTCTACACAAGGTATACATTGACAAAAGCACATTTCCCTGAAGAAACAAGGAATGTGTTTTCAAAGTGGTTCATGAGCCTTCAGCCACGTGCCTTTTGCTAATATTGGGGGACACTCGAGAAGAAATCCTTAACTCTTGTTTTGAGAAAATAATGGCAAGTGACTCCATGTGCACATACAGCGAGCTCAGAACCTGGTGTTTAATTTCCTTTATTATCCTAGAATACACTTAATGGTTTGCTTTAATCTACTCATTACTGGGGAAAAGGAAGCAGAACAATTACCAAACTGTTTGTTTCATTTTTTTTCCACTGGTTAAGCAGGTAAAAGTTAAGAAATAAAAATGATGGGCACAAGGTAAAACCTCCTGAAGCAGAAGCACATTTCAAAATTCAGCACCAGAGTGACCAGGTGGCCTGTGATTAATCATTTAAGATCCCAAGTTTCGTGTTCCTGTTGTGTTAGGACACAACATCCTGTGTTACGAAAACAACAGTGGGAATTTCAGAGTGGGATCTGGAGGTGCACAGAGCCAACAAGAAGGAAATCCACAACAAAGGGTAAGGATAGATTTGGGTGGAACAAGCTCTTGCACAGAAAGTCTGCTGGATGCAGTAGAAATGAATTACATAGAAACCTGCCACTGTGCATGCTTCCATCTTCTACAGACCCAGCAGATACTCACAGTCTCACACTGCAGTCTGTTACCCTTGAACAATAAAAACAATGTAAAGGGCAGAGCCTTCACGCAGCCAGAGATGCTCTCAAATTATGCTGCACAGATTAAAAACATGCAGGAGTTTCCCAGGATGATATAAATTATTGATCTATCCCATTCCTCATGTTGCTCAAACGCTTGTAAAATGCTACCACACAAAAACATCTGTACGAAACTGCCCTAATAAATTTATCGCGCGAAGGAAAAAAAAAAAAAAGTTAATTTAATCTCAGAATTACATGAGAGACATTCTGTTTGAGTAGCAGCAAGCATGCAGAATCCCAGCGTGGATTCCACTGTGCATACCTGCTCAAACTCTCAGCAGACACACAGAACACCTGCAAGAGCCTGACAGAGGCAATCGGGCTGGTGATTTCCTACCCACAACAGGCAATCTGTTGATACACTATGAAACCAGTATTAGGAGATGCTTTAGTCAAAATGCTGCAGGTTATTAATCACAGCTCTGGGGTTTCTGACAGGATGTTTTGATAAAATAAATCTATTTTAAGTGACTGTAATGAAATACTAACCGGTTTTTGAAGGGCTTTTAAGATGTTTTTAAGAAGTTTCAGATCAAAGACTCAGTTAATGTAACCTCCATGCATTAAATATTTAGTACTTATTCAGTCACTTGAGCACTCAGGCATCTTGACATTGTAAAAGGAGGAGAGGGAAATTGAGTTTAAGTCAGTTTTGCACAGTGGGATTTTTCAGTTTTTATGTTAAAATCCCAGGCATGTAATTTTAATACAAAGGGGTCTATTCTTCTACAACAGTATATGCACCACCCATTAAAAGAATTCTTTGTTCACCTGCATGGATGGGAGAATAAATCCTCTATAGAGTCACTTCAGTAGAAACTGTTGTGCTGGGATTAACATCATGATTGAACATTACTCTGTCTCTCAGCTCTCTGATGGACAAAACCAAATGCACACACCTCTTTCCTGAACAAGTAGGTACTTACAAGGAGCACAGAATTTTAACAATGGCAGATAGATTTAAGCAAGTTCTCTTTAGATATTTGGATTATGTGACTATAAGATTTCTCCCCTTTCTAGCATCCCTGAATTCCAACAGCTGCTCTTTACCATTTCATTTCTTCCAAGAAATGCCCAGAGGTCTCCAAAACAGATGAGGGAAATAATCCTGTTTGGGGGCTTATTAAAATAGATGTCTTAAATTAACAAACTGCAGATTAGTAGGGGCTGGATATCCATTCTGAAAAAGCAACACTATATATAAACTTCACAATTCCTGAAGCACCACCTTTCTTGTGAAAGCTCACTGGGTTTTGTAGGAACTTGAGGATGTCTTCAAGCAGAATGATGATGCTCCTGAGTGCATTTCTTGGCTCACTTGCAGAGGATTATAGACACTAAAATATTAAAAATTGCCTTTGAAACTATTGCCGTGACCCACATTAGCATCTATTTTCAGAATCAAGGAAAATATTGTGGATTTCTATTCTGTTTAACACAAACCTGGACACATCCAAGTTCTTTGATTCACACAGTTGCTCTAAGACTCTTGTATTTCACATTAATTTGTAATACATAAAGAAAAGAAACAACCTTACCTCAAACAACAACCAATATATGGGAAAAAAAACCCAGCAAATGGTTCTGCATATTTGTCGCAGACATTTCCCAAATTTCATCACAAACATTTTCCCAAAATTTACAGTGTGATTGAAGATGACTGCACCCTAATTTGGAAAAAAAAGCTAAAACCGACCTCTGAAGTAATGGCAGCCATACATATTCCCAAATCTGGTAGGGCATCATCGTTACATGACCCTATTTGTCACAAGTGTCTCCTGAATGTTAAGGCGGCACAAAGGCTGTGTGTCACCACGGCCTCAGCCGTGACACCGAAAGACAAACAGCCACTGGGAACATCCACGTGGATCTCCTGGTAACAGCATGATCTCATCTGTCTTCCTCAAAGAATTGTCTCATTTTTCCCTGATTTCACTGCTGGCCATGGCTCTGGAGCTCCTGTCTTTTCTGCCATCTCAAATCATACAAACACATGGTGCAGGAAGGTGTAAGGTGATTTTACAGGAAAAAGACGTTTCTTTGTACATAGCTTGAGTATTTCTTATGCATGGTTACCTCTGTGTGCATGCCACTGTGAGAAGCTCCCAAACAGTAAATCAAACAAATTAATCCTTGCTCCGCTGAAGAAGAAACTATGTCAGAACTGTTCTGTGCAAAGAAATCCAAACCACAAGACAATCCTCACCACCTAAACGATGTTAAATACTCCAATAGGTCCCTCACTGATTTACCCAACAGTCAGAATGTATCTACAAAGTACTACTGAATAACTTCATGTTTGTGTTTCTTTTGTGGCTTCTTTGATTTTGTTGAGAGTGGAGACCTGTGCTAAAACCACCTAAACAGGCAATGGATCAAGATGATTCCTGAATAATTTAGCTGTGTGAAAGTAGATCTCCAAAGATTTCCTGGAATCTTAGAAATTAATTATATCCTCAAAGCAGGAAGATTATGAAAAGACAGATGTAATAATTTGGTTAATTCTGAAGCAACAAACAAACCATCTAGATGTAATCTTGGAGAACCTCTATTGTAATGAGACACAGCTCAGGAGAAGGCAGATATCAGATCCTGTCCTGCTGCCTCTGTCACTGACATTGTACTCCAAAGGAAGGCAGCTTGGGTAAGGAGGTTGTGACCAATGCTCCAGTGCAGGTGTCGTGAAAAATGAGAGGAGCAATGGAAGCAGTTTTGATAATAGTAAAAAAAAAAAAAAGCCTTTACCCAATTCTGTAGAAACTGAATGCAGCATTATGAAATACTCAGCTTGACTGTGGCACTTTCAGATGCTCTGTCGATTAAAAACTAAAAAGGAAGAAAAAAAAAGGAAAAAAAATGGAAAGGAGAGGCTGTCCAAAATTAGCAATATTAAAACATTAAATATTTCAAATGGTATTGATCAGAAGACAGGAAATGTGAGAATTATCACATATGTTTCCTTATAGAAATTAATGCCATTCAGATAGATTCCAGTTTACTGTTAGTTATGATGTTTCAACTTGTAATGAATATGACCTTTTGAAATCGGGATATTTCCACACGTAATGCTTTGAGATGCAATAGACTTCTGAAAAACAGCAATCTTGGCTGTATTTTAGCTATTAACAGGATTGTTCCAGGTTTTCAGAATTTGGGATCATTTGTGTAACAATCAGTTTACACAACTCCAGTAGGTATGTCCCAAAGAGATTAATCATGGACTGTCCTGGAATAAAAACTGTAAAATTTTGTGTCGTGTTGGCTGCAGCCAGGGGTGCAGATGGGTATTCCCAGCACACAGAATGTGGTATGAAGCTGCTGTAAGGAATTCTACCCATGATCATTGCTGAAATACATCTGCCACCAGCTCAGCCAGGGAGATCTGACCCTGTGTGATCAGCTCCAGAGGTTTGCTCTCACAACACTTTGCTGTCATGCACTCGGCTCTGATCCTTGCCTTATCATCATTATTGGGTTTTTTGAATCAAAGGGAGAATATGCTGAAACACCTTTGTGATTTCTAGCAAATTTCTGTGCAATACAATCCCCAGAAAAGCCCAACGTTCTGAACTGTGTGTGCACATGGGTTCCCTGTAGTGTTAAAGACACAGCTCCTGTTGACGTTTTCCAATAAATCACGTGGTGTGTGCTGCTGCTACAGTCCAGGCTATCCTACTTTCCAGCACATGGAGCAACTTCTGAAGCTAATCAAAGAAGATGTCTTTTGTGAATTAGTATTTTAGGGATGTTAATCATCATCAGTCCAAGGTCTTTCTGAACCTCTTGTTGTGATTCAGCACTATTGCATGTAAAGTTAATAATTTGTGACTGTGTGAAAGAAAAGAGGGCTTATCTGCATTTCAAAAAATACATAGACATAAAAAAGGGTCACTTCCTCAGGTTATTTTAAAAAAGGGATTACAGAGCAATTACTCTGTGATCCCCAGTTTCAGGAGAGAACTTCTTTCTTTCTGAATAAGTTTTCAGATTGAGCGTGTCAGGAAATTTGTGCCATTACATGAAAACACATGAAACTGGGGTGCAAATAATTTCTAGTATCCAGTTTGTTAAAAAATGAGCACAGGTACAGTTCTTATCAAATAAGGAAAGACAGATAAGAACAGGGAAGGTTTTGGCATGCAGTTCTCATTCACTTCTACCAAAAAATTTGCTTAGCTGGTACAGGAGATTCTGGAGATGGCTGCTACAGGAACCATCAGTTTACTTTTCTTGGTACTACCAGATGGTTCATATTGACTTTGCAGAGCATAGAAGGGGAAGTGGTTGCTGTCCAGGAGCTTGGCAATACATTGATTTTCCTTTTTTTTTTTTTTTTTTCTGATTTAACTTTGTAATGAGCAGAGAAAGATCAGCATACATAAATACATTGTATTGTAACATATATAAATTCATTGTAGTTCTGAAGGAAGTCCAGATTTCTAAAAGAAGAGTTTGTATTTGCTTATATTTCTCTGGGAAGATGAAAAATCTGAGATTTCAGAGACCACAGTCATTTTGCTCCATTATTGTCATAGCAACAAATGATCTTGAAGCACTGTATGCAACATCTATAGCCATTTGCAGTATAGCTCTAGCTACTAACTTGTTTCTGTTAATGGCTGGCATGAACCAGTCTCTGTAATCTCTGCAATTTAATTGATGAACCACAAAACAAATGGTCATAGTTAATAAAATTATATTTTGCCATCTGTGTCCAGTAATGAGAAAATCTGAATTATAGGAATGAAAAAGAATGAAGTTTTCTTCCAAACAGATCAATACATCCCACCTCTTTGTCAGCATTAAATTAGATGTTATCTGTTGCTGTGTATTTCCCTCCTTGGTTGCCATGGCTAATGGGAGGTTCAGCCACGATGGACAAGAATTCTGTTTGACCATGGGGAATATAATACCTTTTCCTCTGTTTTCCTAGGAGTCTGTGTAGTATGAGTCTACAATCTTATTTGGTCTGAGTGCATCCAAGTCTCACTTACAGGAGGACAATTTTGTTCAGCTCTGCAGTGTTATTTGCTGCTACAAAACCTTATCTATTTCTATAAAAGAAATCTAGAGGATATGTGCAGTTTTATTCCTAAAGCTCTGAAGTATTTCAAAATCAGCTGGAGCTGAAGGCAAATCTGGTGCTGCCACAGTATCTTGTAAGGATGATTACAACAGCAGAAAAGTACACCTTAGGAACACATATTCTGTTTTCCTGAGTTCACATTCTGAGCAGCTGGTTCTCTTGAGAACAAGGACATAAATTGTCTGGTCTCCCCATAAAGAGGCCAGTACAATTTAAAGGAAAAACCAAAACAAGAAACAAACCACCCCAAAACCTTTTATAAATTCTCTAGGAACCTCTATATCATTAATTCCTGTAAGAGATAGATGCTCCCCACACAGAAGATATCAAAGTAATTTATGGTGATAACTCGATTACCTAGACCATACCAAAGATTTGGACCATTTCCTTAAGCTTTAGAGAGGAAGAGAGACTAAGGCAAAAAGGAGAGTGTATTATATCCACTTACAGGAGACAAAGAAGATGCAATGCTGCTGAGCACCCTGTTGTGTGCAGCAACACTATTCTTGTTCTACACAGCACCTTTCAGATTTTGAAATATTCATTGTTTGGATTAATATCTATGTCTAGGTCTCAGACAAGTTTTGATGGATCTCACTGTATTGCCAAAATATCTCCTCTTTTTTTCACCACAGTACCATCAACCTCTGTTTTAGTCATCTGTTAATCTATAAAGTGCCCTTAATCAGTCATCTCTGACATTCCTATAAATTTCCCATCAGACATAACGCATTGCAGGCTATTTTTCATTCTCAGAAGGCAAATAAGAAAAACAGACTTGAGGTCCTGAATCGCATAAACTGCGCGAAATAGCAGCCTCCATTTCTGGCTCTTTTCCTGAAAAACCCGGGCCATAATTTGAGGAGCTCGGCAGCTACAAATAGGGCCTGGTTTCCAAAACACTGATTTTTGGGGTGTAAATGTCAGAAGTTGGGGTTCAATGTTGTGCATCAGGAGCTGTGGAAAGAGAAGTTTGTGTTTCAGGTTCTGTGGAAAGGGATGTGAAAACGCGCCCCGGAATGCCGGACCGGCTGCGCTGTCCAGGGTCCTGAGCGGGATCGGAGCGCTCGATCCTGCTAAACTCCTAAATTAGCTGATTGCTACGGCTGACCTCTGAAATGAGCACCAAAGCCTTTCCCACAGGCTGCTTCCAAGCAGGCCAGGTTTCCCCAATAGTCTCCTTTCCCATAAAATGACACTGCAGTCAGAAGAATGTTATGAACCTTAACTCACTGATATTTATGCAATATTTTGGAGGTTGTCAGAGCAAAAGTTTTAAAAAAAAAAAAAAAAAAAAAAGGGCTTTCTTTAAAGACAGGCATGAGATTTTCCCTTATTCCATGCTGAGAACAGTGCAGCATTCATAAATATGGAAAGACTAGTTAATATTTTAATTCTAAGCAACATAGATGTTTTTTAAAAAGAAGGGGAGGGAAAGGAAAAACAAACAACATTTAACAATATGCAGCTGTTACTAATGAATTAAGAAGCTGATTAAAAATAGAATTATGGATATTAATGCATTATTATAAACCACCATAATGCAGGAGGAAAAAAGTATGTATTATAAAATCCTGAAGTTGTCAGATTTTGAGAAAGTAATAGTCGTCTTAAATTTTAATTAATTAGGACTAAGTGCAAAATTGGATGCAATTAATGAGAAATTAAAAATAAATGGGAGGAAAATTATTTATAAAACAGATTTTTCTTTCGTGAATACTCATGAAAACTCCTGAAATGGATGGTATCTCTCCTTTGTCTTCTTCCACGTTACACATTTATTAGAACATCAGAAAATGTGGTTCAGAAAAACACACTTTCTGTAGAAAGGTATGTCCACAATTCTAGGGAATTCTGAGTGAAAATATTTGACTGTGGGCCTAAGGCTGGCTTTTTTTTTCCACTGGAAATGTCATGTAACTGGGGCCTTTTCAATCCGTGTTCATTTTCTCAGATTGTTCTCTGCTGCCACAGTATGGTGCTCAGCTGCTGTTTGAAAACATGAAAAAGAGGATCTTTATCAGAGACTGCAGTTCTTTTCATGTACCAGTATGACTGGTTGCCATGTAAGATCGCTTTTAAAGAGTATTAGAAAGGCTTTAAGCTGTATCTTATATTTCCTAAGAAGTGAAAAAAACAGTTTTCAATTAAGTACCTACTGCTTTACATGAAAAAGCTCCTGTGTCCTCATGTTATTTTTATGTCATTTTGTCTTCAAAACAAAGATAAATATTGCTTTCAGTATTTGTGGATAATAGCAGCACTTTAACAGCAGCAACTCTTCTATGAAAACACTTTTTTTTGTCTTTTCCAGGTATACCATAGTCTTCTAAAATAAAATATGTTTGAATGCAGCATGATGTCTTAAAATAAGGATGGCACTAGCCTCCCTTACATGCAAGTTTGATGTGCTTCATCATTGCACTATTCTTTGATTCAAAAACACTTTGCTAACAGTGCAGAAAAGTAAGGGTCATTAAAATCACACTGAAATCAAGAACAGGTCACAGGCTACACATAATATCTCTCAGCTGTGCTTCCTTATATGTATTATATTTTCATGAGTCTTACTTCCTCTCTTCAAGCAGGTATCTTCAAATACTTGGGTCAACAGTGAGGATGCACTCAGCCAGCTGGGGCCACCTGAGCTACACTGCCTTGGCCTCTGCTATTTTATAATCTGCATCAAAATATGTTCTTACATTTTTATTTTCTCATTTCTATATACTATCTCCCCAAATCCTTCCCTACAGACAGGCAGAAGTCTTCTTAGAGCCAGCTTTTAGCTTTCAAGGCTTAAGGACAAAAGAGATAAAGTGTTACTGAACATGTGCATGGCAAGGACAAAGAACTCCAGGATTAGCACAAATCTCTTGTGCAGAAGGCCTCAAATGCACACCTTACTCATACAATGCTAAAAAAAAAAAAGACTGCTGAGTAATGGTGGGATTCGCTTTACACACAGACATTTAGCATATTTATAGAGAAGTGCAAAAAGGGGAGTTGTATTATTATTTTTTGCCTGTAGTCATGTTGTTATAGTAGTAGTACAAGTCCACAACAAAACATTAGGGCACCAGGCCTAAATGCTGATTGTTTTGACCTTGGGGCTTGAGGACATTTTACACACATTAAACTTGATGTCATGAACTGTGCCAGTGACTTCAACATGTCTATTCAACATGCTTAAGTTTAAACCTACACTTAAGTGTTTTGCTGGATCGGAGCCACAATGCTCAGTTTACATAAATTATGTGAACAAGATCTTGCCTGAGGTATTTAGAGATTTTAGTGTATTATACTTACATTCTAGAGCTGGTATAAAGTTAAATCAATACATAGTTCTTTCTTTGGTTAAATTAAAAGGCATGAATCCAAATCATTTGGACTGAGCAGATTTTGAAATTGCTAAATAAGCCTTCAAGCCCAAAGTTTCAGCCCTACAGGTCATGTGAGCCAGGCTAACCATCTTCTGGGTCTACAGTCAAAGAATAAAAATTAAAATACTGCTGCAGCCCCACAGGTGCATTACACAGCCACCACTCAGGAGATCTAAACAGAAACCAACTCAAACACAGCCAAAATCCCAGCAGAGTCAATGCAGTGAAGTGCTACGGGGCAAATGTAGTTAATAGCTCCACATAGCACGATTTCCCCTCCCTGCAAGTACATTCAGCATCACTATCAACATGGTAATTATTGCTTAATGCTGTGCTACAAAGCAGGGAAAACAAATTTCTGGAAATGGAAGTGCAAGAAGACTGATGGCATTCTAGGGTTTTGTCAGGATTCTCAGGGCCCTACATACCCTCAAAATACACTCATGGCCTGCAGGGCAACTAAATAGGTTTTAAAACCATGAAAATGCTTTATGTTGGTGTACACACATGACCTCAGACTGAGGGGTTTTTTTATGAGATTATGTTCATTGGTTGTGCTATGTTATTTCCCAAGCACCAACTAAAAAACAGGGATTCTAGTCAGTGCTGAACGTGGAAAGTAAAAACATGTTATTTATGTCCCCAGAAGCTTAGGGCTGTAACTAAAGGCAACTAGATCTGTGGTTGAACTCTCAGTGTGGACAAAACTAGTAGGTTTCCCACTGGGATTAAAGTTCCCCAATGGAGCTTTGTGGCACTCAATCTAGTAGGAGAAAGTGCTGAGGACGGGAATGAGTAAAACCTGCCTTTTACTTGAAATTTGCCATAAGAAAAGGAGTCAGACCCTGAAATGCCTTCCTGCACCTGGCTGTTAGCTCAGCCATTTCAGGATATCTGACTAAATCATTAGTGTTCCCTTTCCAGGTTGAAGCCTGGACAAGCAACACATTATTCCAGCTTTTCTGGAAATGCAGGAGTTTGTATTAAGGGACACAGCAAATAGGGAGCACAAAAGACAGAAGGACAAGGAAGACAAGTCCTAGACAGGATATGAAGTTACTTGAAATGGCACTGAGGTGGGGATATCGAGTGCAAAGAGGAGAACACAACTACCTTGTGCAATCCTGGTATTTAAAAGACCTCACAGCTATTTTGGATTTGCCCTTCACAACTCAAAGAGGTAAGGGGAATGAATAGGAAAGAACAAAGCAGGGTAAGTAACATAAGAGCAGAAAACAAATACCACAGCCTCTTTCTTCTAGCTGGCTTAGGAGAGTATAAACTAAATGGAAAGAAAAGGGAAGGTTAGATTTGAGGCAAAGAAAGGGCAAGCCAGATGAAGGACAAGTGTGGAGTAAAGGTGAGATGAAGAGTCTGACTTGGAAATGGGAAGAGCCATGAAGCAAAAGGCCAACCTGAACAGCTACAAAAAGTCCAGAGAAAACTTCAGAAAGGTCACTGACTTTCCAAAGGTTTCCCTGAGTGGCTACAGGATGAAAGGGTCAAGCCTGGGACCTGTGCATGAAAACAGTTTGCGTGGACTAACTTTGCCACACATAATTCATTTACTGTCATTTCCTTCAGGAAGTTTTTTCCTTAATAAAAAAGATCATAACCTTTCTTTTTTTTTCTTGAGATGATTTCTTACCTCAATGGACCTTTTGTGCTCTTAAAGCTTCTTTTTTGGTGAAGTGCTTTTTCCAAGAGGTTTTTTTTTTTAATGGAGAATGGTAGTTATAAAATGTGAGCTGCAAAATGGACTTAAGATTTGAATCCTCCTTCACAATTTAAGATTTTTTACATAAAGAGACGTTAATACAAAGCCTTCTAGAAATTATTTTACTTTATCGAAAAGTGTTCTTTCTGTAATTTAAGAAATAACCAGTTTATGTGTTTAGTAACCTTGCAAATATTAAATGCAAATTGTGATTGTATTGAGTTTGGTTTTTTCCAAAAACTATTTATTGCCACCAAATTAAACCAAAGTATTTATTGGTTTTACCATGAACCCTTGTATATATCCTACAGAGAGATGGCAACATTCAACAGTAACATCATTTCACCTATTTTTCCTACTCTGTGATTCCCACAGGCCAGGTTATCTCCCAGAACTCCCTTTAAATTGTAACAAAGAAATTTTCCTTAAAACTGATGGTATAGAACACTCCCCTGTAATTTTTCATGTTATTTATATAATTTCCCTGGTAGCACACTGTACTATTATATACTATAAATCATATTTTATGTTGGAAAGAACTGCTGGTGGTGTTATTTTTAGGTATAACTCTACTTCTGCTGATATCCAATCCAGCTAAGAAAATAACTGTAGGAACATTTAAAATCTCATATAGAGTGTTGGGATGACATCCATATTACAAATGTTTTGGGAACAGCAGTACTATAGGAGTAAAAAATACACCACTGCATAAAGATAATGTGTCCTGAACATATACATAGCTGCACTTTTAAACTACTGAGAAATGAGAAAAGGGATTTACTTTTCCTAAGCACTATTTCTGTGGCCTTTTTCAGGCCAAGTAAATTGCCACAAATTACATTTACATGACATTTCAACCTAGTTACAGTCAAATCCATTGGAAAATACAGTATCTGACACCAACAGGATTTCAAAGGTACATTACATTACACAGAAGCCTGTAACTTCTATTTTTTTTCAAAGACCAAGAGTATACTTTTCTTTTACAGAGCTGTTATTACATAACCTAGAGTTGAATGCAGAAATGGGAAATTTAACCTTAGAAAAACTGCCTATTTTCTTTGCTTCATGCTTTAAAACGTTCATAACCGAGCACTTAAAAATGGGCCAGTAGAAAAGGGTAGAACCGACCGAGTGTTTTTAGCGGGGAACGAAGTCATTTAGTCAGTAAATAAAGGAAATTTGATCAACGAACCGGTGATGTGACATCTGGTGTGCAGTTTCACAGTCTTAGGGCATCATTCTGCTCTCCCTGGTACCAGCAGGAATCAGGAGTAACTCATGTAAATTAAAAGCACACCCCAAAGTGGTGTGGAGTCAGGAGGAAGCGCTCTGCGTTCCAGTCTGTGCCTCCCAGTGTTCCGTATATGACTTCAGGAGATGGGCTCATTTACAGAGCCCTACATTAGACATATTCCTTCTTGTTTTAAAACACGTGTGTTTAATATTTAATTTAACAGAATTCCATATTCCAGCCTCTGTGTACCACGCAGGTCCCTTTGAGGCTCGTGGTTTGTATGTGCAGTCACAACTCTCCTCGAGTGTAATTTGGAAGCACCATTGCCTAATGGAGTGAGAGGAAGTATCTGGCTCCGATTAATCCTGGTTCTCTTTGGAGTGAGTAATGAAAATAATGCCCAGCCAGTGTCAATTTGTAAAGTGGGCTGTAGGAGTTGAGCCAGGCTGTCCAAAACTCATTTAATTTATTATGTGTCTCCCTGGAATACTGGTGGAGGTACAGGTCTCGTCAATTGTCCACACACTTCAAGCACAAACAGGCAATTTGAACTACCAACTCCAAATGACAACACATTCCAAAATTTTGCCAACTCTGAAAAATTGGTTATAATGCCACACACATAGCTATTGCACGTGAGACTGAATAAGTATCATAAAATAGGTACTGTAAATGTAAAATGTGCCTGTGCTTATATTTTCACAGAGATATAAAAAATATTTTTAATTATGTTGTGCTGTGAAATATTGCACAGTATTTGCTGAGAGGAGATCATCAATAATATGCAAAAAAAGTAATTCCACAATTTAAAAAAGTGCTCACAGATTTTGAACTTCTGATCTGCTGGGGGGCAAACCAAAGAAAATCTGAAGTTACCCAAGGCCAATAACAGCAGAATGAAAATAGCAGTTTAAATGGTACCTGGGTGACCATCTCAGCTCACTTGCAGGAGAGACTATTTTCAAGAACATTTGGCACATCTACAATGTGGGATAGCTCTCTGAAGTAAAGAATATAAACATTAAAAGGTCAGAAATAGTACAGCTAAGTTATGCATTTAAATGGGAATGGGAAACTTTGCCATTTGGCTCTGAACCATTTTGTCATTCTCCATCCTAATGACAATTACATGTCCCATACTGATATTTCACTTTCAATTTTCATAGAATTAGTGATAGTATTTCAGGAGTTAACGGAGGCAGAGTACTTTCTTTAGAGAAGATATGAAATTAGATTAGAAATTAGATTGCCCTGAAAACATTATATGCAGCACAATGTGCACTCAGAAAGCCTCCAGGAGTAATCCTCTAGGCATGGCTTCTTGTGACTTGAGTTTTACTTTTCCAAAACAAAGAAAAAAAGCAGCTCCAAAGACCTGTGGTGAGATTCTGCCATCTCCAAGAGACACAGCTCAAAACCACACAACCCAGGAGCAACGAAATCGTTTCAAACGCTTCCCCATCCTCACAATCACAGACTGCAGCAGGGGGCTGTGAAATTCCCCTGGAATGAACCTGAGGGGACCAGCAGCTCGACAGATGTGCTGCAGCCTCCCCCTTCCATGCCATCCCTCCTCCACCCCGTGCTCAGCGTGAGGACTCGAGAGTTTGTCCTCAGACAGCATCTTTAGAATACCTTTCACCATGTGCTACCAGGGCATCGTCCCCTGGCCAGGAATAGAGCTTCTAAGGGCCTCTTTATGCCAATCTGATTCCTCTTATCTTACATAAGGGGCCAGGGCAGGGACAGAGCTCTCTTTCTGAGCTCTAAATCTATCCTATATGGCACGCAATTCTCCAAAGTACAGCCAGCTTCTGCTTTTATGAAGCACTGTGCAGTGAAGAATGAAGGATCCTGTTTTTCACCATTTAAAGATGTATGATAGCAACAAAGCTCTATGTTAAAATATTTAACTCGGAGAGAACTTATGGAAATTGTCTATTCAAGCTCAGCAAAGACTTTAAATTACCAAGCTGTTCTAGGACAGTTGTGTGTGGAGAAAAGCCAGAAATGCTCTGAGATTGTAATGTTGCTCACAAAGATTACAGCATGAGCCTGATTCAGAAGCTTTTTTATGCAGCTTGGTGAGCTGCAGAATGTTACCATATCAATTTCTGTAAAACATACTGTGTGTGTACATATAGATATAAAAGCAGGACTTATACACAGCACATTTCCTGCCACATTTTGAGTGGCATCTGTTTGTTTGGTGTGCTGAAATATGAAAAATAATGTTTAGCAACTACTGGTAACACAATGTTAACAAGATTTAAGAGTATAGCTCTGTCTGTCAAAATGCAGATAAAAGACAAATCCTTCAATCTCTGTGTTTTAATCAGTCAGATCAGAGGTTTGATGAATATGCAAATGAGACTGTTTATACACTAGTTTCAGAGTGAAAGGAAACAAATTCAGTTTCATTATAGAATTAATGACAGCTCTGTCCTCTAAGATTAATAATTAAAGCCCTACACACATTAAGATGATAGTGCTCTTTTCACCCAGCCTCTGCAGATTTTACTTTTCTATTTTTTAATACCCCTTTCCCTTATAATTGTTTGTCCCCCTAATTGGAACGATTAATAATTAATGCCAGTTTGTGGATATGGAATAGTCATCTTTAGAACAAGAACCTACAAAAAGGGTTAAAAAATTACTTCTTTTGTTAATTCTGTTTTTACTCTTGTCTGTAAGTTAATTTTTTCCTCCAAGTTTTATGCCACCATAGGAATCTCAATGGCCCGGTTCAATGATGGAAGCCTTTTATTTGTTTCATTGCAGGGTATACATATTATTTCATTTTGATGTTCACAATATAGGCTGGTTTTCTTTTCAAAGCTCCTGCTGCTGGGATTAGCAGCCTTCACAGCTTTCTGGTTCTGAAACACACACTACAAGTTTAGACCAAATCAAATCTCAGAGAAAAGATTAAGAGTGTGGTACAAGTGCATTATAAAGTCTGAGAAAGCAAAAGTTTAAAAAAAAAAAAGAAAAAGAGATTTGAGCTATTATTTTTTAATCTGATGATTTCTGAGTTGACATGGGAGTGGCTGAGTCATGCTTGCCAAATCCCCTGGACAAGCAACATTTCAGAGGAGATTATAGCAAAGTGAGCAGAAGTTCAACCTTACCATTAACCCTCCTTCCTGCTCCAGAAGAACCATGACACTTCATTTTATGTGGCCATTAGGATCCGTACAGAGACCCCTAAATCCCTTCTAGTTGCAAATCACCAAAGCACAAATTTTTAAGAGAAAATAAAATAGCTTGTTTGTGAATGTTTTACATAATTTTATCAAGAAAAGTCACCTTCTGGGTCAAAAAACCATTTCTTTCTGAACAGAAAAGCTCTTCCAGAAAGACAAATGGTCAGAGTACTCCAAAATCCACATTTCCTCAATAAAGCTGTTTCAGTTTCATCTTTTAATGTCTTTAGAGGTGAACTGATCCTACCTAGGAATCTAGCATTACCTTGACTACCACAAAGGAAATATTTTATGTGAAATTAAATAAGCATTTGTCTATATTTCACCAGGCAGGTACTTCCTCTTGTGTCATTGATCGCAGGAAAACAAACACGCGTATGTGGGCGCTTCAGCACGGATGATGAACGACACTCTGGAAGCATTTCAGGGCACACATCCATAAGGAAACCTGCTGGCTGGCACTTACCACGCTGAGCCCCAGCAGCTCCCTGCAGAAGTAGTCCATGTTCCTCCTCTGGAGGTTGCCCAGGTAGTGCTGCAGGCGGGTGTAGGTGTAGGGGTAGCAGTAGGCAAACTGGAAAGTGTCGTCCTCGCGGTCGAAGCAGAAGGCAAAGGACATGACGTAG
This sequence comes from Dicaeum eximium, assembly GCA_013396995.1. NCBI lineage: Eukaryota > Metazoa > Chordata > Aves > Passeriformes > Dicaeidae > Dicaeum > Dicaeum eximium. The sequence goes on along the minus strand of VWZP01001339.1, from coordinate 1,246,039 downwards.
TTCCGCCTGTGGTCTGGGCAGCGGTAGTAATACACATTTTTGGAGGGGATCCTTTGCCTGAAAAACAAAAAAAAAAGGATGGGTATGTATTAGTTGATGCATGTCTGCAAGGGCATAAGAAATCTGATCCGTGTGAGGTTCAGGTTCCCTCCAAAGTAAAGATTTGGAGGAGATCCTGGAGCCTGTGTTTGGGAGCACCTGTGCGGAGCAGGGCTGTGACAGCTCCAGTGCCACTGTCCCCACAGGGACTGCAGCTCTGCCTGGGCGCCCACCCTGGCAGAGTCACCACGGCAGGGAGAGCGTCAGACAACCAGGGAAACACATTCCAACAAAGTGAAAAGGATGCACAGGGTGTCCAAATATCCTCTCCCTCACCATCAGGCTGCTGCAAACTCACACCACTCATAACTCAGAGACTCCAGCCAAACCTACACAGGTTCAATTTCTTACAGGTTCAATTCCCCAGCACAGAAAGGAGGCACAACTAATGAAGGAATGTCAGGATGAGGCAACACTGACAAAACTATTACTAAAATTCAGAACATCTTTACTTATATATATTTGTTTGTTTGTTTATATATATATTTATGTATATATGTATATTTATATGTATTTATTTGTATTTATTTATGTATGTATATATATAGAGAGAGATTATAGATAGATAGATAGATAGATAGATAGATAGATAGACAGATAGATAGATAGATAGATAAATAGATATATATCTCCTTAATAGTCAGGATGCATATCAACATCTAGCCAATGAATGGAACAAAAGATAAATTATTGAGGTTAAAAAAACAAACAAACAAGCAACAAACAATCTAAAAATCAGACAAAAAAAAAAAAAAAAACTTCAGGTATGGAAAATAACCAGGTCTTAAAATAGAAAGCAAAGGAGAAAAGAGTATTTGTTCCCATTCCAATTTGGAATGCTGCTCTCCTCAACATTTCTGGTTTATCTGACAAGATAGAAATGAATATACATGATGGTAAATAATTATAATTAAGACATTTATGTCATTGTTATCAAGGTGGTATCTCTTTGAGGAGTAACAAATATCTGCCTGCAATCTCTCACACAACTCCAATTATTTTCTTACTTTTCAAGAGAAATAAGTACTATTTCAGAGGTGGGGCAAAAACTTGTTCTGTGGATGAGAGATGTTCACTATTCCATAGTTTGTATGCTTTGTTCATTTCTCAGGTGGAATTTCCAGCTTCATTCAGACAGGAACAGTCTCCAATCATGCCATGCACTTGTAATTTGATGTAAGTAACTTACCAGTCATGTTTGGCAACAGAATGCTATGGTCCTGCAGACTTCACCTGATTCAATTACACAACCTTATAAACGGGTCTCATCTAATGATTGAAGCAGATCTCAGCTAAACTGGGATCGTGGTGAGGGGAAAACATAACAAGATTTACAGACATAGCAGCAGTAATGTGCCTCTTTGTAATCATTCCGAGAAGCTGGTGTGCTGCAGAGCCTCAGCTTTGGCCTCTCATTGCTAATATGAATTAGAGAACAAAACCCTCTCATTATACACGGGTACATGTTTGCCAATCAGCAGTAATTAACGAGTCTGACCAGCAAGACTCAGGATCTACAAAGAGAAACAGAAAGGAATTGAGATCTTCTTGAGAAAGTAAAATAAAGAACCAGTGATGCAGTTAATTACACTCAGAAAAATAATTTATCTGCCCTTTTTAATGCCCTGCTTCTTGAACATTCAGGGCCTCAATAACTTACCTCACCATCATGACTGAACACGAGCCAGCTGTGCCCAGGTGGCCCAGAAGGCCGATGACACCTGGCTTGTACCAGCAATGGCGTGGCTAGCAGGGCCAGGGCAGCGACTGGCCATCTGTACTGGGCACTGGTGAGGCCACACCTCGAATTTAGATTGGATATTAGGAAATATTTCCCCAATGAAAGGGTTGCCAAGCATTGGAAGAGGCTGTCCAGGCATGTGGTGGAGTCACTATTCCTGGAGGTATTTAGAGGATGTGTAGATGTGCCACCTGGGGATGTGTTTTAGGGGCAGCATTGGCAGTGCCAGGATAAAAGTCAGACTCTATGATATTAAAGGATTTTTCCAACCTAATGAAATCTATAATTTGATGATCTTTTTTTTTGTTAAATAAGACGTTTGCTCATCACTAAGATCTGGAAATTATATTTAACACACAAATATAAAAGACAGAAAAACAAACCTTTTATTTTTTAAAAAAAAGTATCAGTAGGGGAAAAATGCCACCAGCCATCTGCATGCAGCCCTCTTATCTAATCGTTTTCTTCAGTATCTTTACATATTTCTATCATTCTCCCTTACTCTGGAGTGCTATAGGACATCCCTCATTTGATCTCAAATCAAGCAGATGATATGGCAGTGGGTAAATGTATTCCAGCTCCCAGTCCTCAAACCCTAATGCAAGTTTAAACAGTATGTTGCTGAGTTGTTGAACTTTATTTGTTTCCAAATTAGCATGGGAAAAATAATAAAGGACAAGCCTCAGTTTGTGCTATAAAAATTTCATGTAAAATGAGACCAATAGGAGGAAATTCAGGATTTTAGAAAGGCTAATGCTAATTGAAATTCATCTGCTGATAGTTAATGTTTAAATGACACATAGTTCTCCTTGGTTCAATAACTTTCTACTTTTACACAAGTTGAAGACAACTTTGTTAATGTATTAAAGGCACTTTTGATATTTCATTCCCTTTCCCCTTCATTATAAAAGCTAAGCATCTGTTTTATTATCCACTTTGACACATCACTTTATGGCTGCATTTGGCTATTATGGCTAATCTTGATGTCTAGGACATCTGGTATTGACATTTCACTATCTGGTGTCTGACACAACAGCAGAAACCATCCTCAGTTCCCCGGCTTAAATTCACCCTCTCAGGGCAAAAAGTGCCCAAACTCTTAATTCAAACCATATCTTCCAAAAATAATTATAATAGTACTCCTGTCACTGCTAATCTATTTTTATCTCTCCTAGCACTTTGTCACTGCTAATCTATTTGTGAGTCATATAGAGAAAGAGAGTTAGCATTTAGACACCATCAACACATCTTTACACACAGGAGCTTAATCAGATTGAGATCTTATCAGGGAATTAAAGAAGAAAAGAAAAAAGGGAAAGAAAAGGAAAGAAAAGAGACAAAGTGCTGGATATCACCAACTGAGTTTTTGATAACGAAAAGACATTGCTCAGTTCTTGAATTAACCTTTGTGTCCTAGACACACTATTGTTTACTCTTTCCCTTTTTTGTTCTATGCCTTCTGGAAAAGGACACCCACACACTGTGGCAGCAGCTGCTCCTATTAATTTAAAGCTATTACAAAAATTAAAATTAAACCCAATTACTTTGGCTGGTTTATAGCTGGGGAACGGCTTAGTCTGATTGTTCCCTCTGGTTATGGACAAAAACAATATTCCTACCTACAGGCAGCTGCCAGTGGAATACTAATGCATCTAGGGCCTGGCAGGAACAGATTCAGAATGCACAGTCTAACTGCATTTCTTACTAAAGAAAAATATCTTATCATGGATCTGCAGAAATGCACCAACTTCTGACGCTGTGAGTCACAATGAAGCTGATTTGTAGTTAGAGGCAGGAAGGGAAAATGATGGTGGAAACCTCGATGCTCCCATTTGTCCCTTTGCATTTCCAGGCAGCTCTCAGTCAGCAAAGCATCCTGCTAATTGATACACAACTGCCCGGCTCCCTGAGCTCCTGAATGGCTGTTCAAAGGAGAGCCACCCCCATTCCAAGAGAACAATGTGCAAACAACTCGTTTCCAGTCTGTTTTCCAGACGTATTTAAAGAAATGAAGCTTGATATTATACATCAGTTTGACACAAATTCAGGATGCCTAGTCTTAAACTCAAAACTCTTTCTGTCCAAGGAGGAAGAAAACACAAAAACTGAGAGTTTCTCTCTATTTTGATGCTAATAGTCCAGTGCCAAAAGCTTGAGCCTCTGAGTGTCTTCTCCTCCTATCTGACAAGGCAGCACACCCAACCCAGCAGATTTGCTGCTCCAAGTGTGTGTGTGCATGTGCTTGCCTGTTGCAGTCTGGAGTCAGGACATTTGCTGTGTTTTGGTAGAGTGCAGCAGGATCAAATTTGTCAGTGAACAAAAAAAAAAAAAAAAAAAAAAAAAAAAAAAAAATTTAAATTGTAGTCCTTATCCAGTATGAAAAACCTGATGACTTCAGAGGCCCCAAGATTTTACTCCTTGGTACTACAAGAGGCAGTAAGGGGCTATAATTCAGAACTTGGAAAACTTTATCTAACTATCCTTCTAATTTGAGCATAATTTTAACTTCAACTCTAAGAATTTTTACCTTAAAATCAAACCTTTTATTATCTGTCCCACCTTTTTTTTTTTCCTGCTACTTTCTGCGCATTTCCATTTGAAAATTTGGAGTTAATCAATGCTTTAGAGGACAAACACTGGGGGTACTGATGGTACTGCTTTGTGGAATCTAGGTTTTAAACATAGAAGGGTGCTAATCAAATCCTCTTGTGGCACCACAGCACAAGTAATTACAAAATAACAATTTTTGGAACGCTTTCCTCTCCCTACTGCATGACCAAAGCAGGGAGCTCTGGCCCAGCCAAATTCCCAATGACTTTAATGAGCAGCATAAATAGTCTTTGGACTGCTTTTAATATGGCACTCATAAAGTAATTATTCAGTTCCTTGCCTCCACAGGATCGGGTTAGACACAACCCAGTCAGGAGACTTCAAAGTAAGATGATGATCTTTGGAGCAAAACCAAAAAACTGCAGGTGCTGTGAAAAATCAATGGCCAAAACAGAAATTACAGGATCTGATTTGTAGGGAAAGGCTCAAGTTGTGGTGCAGCATTAGCTGTGGTGACACACTGTGGTGATCATTTTCAATTGCCATCAGTTTGCACGGGTGGGAATATTACTTAATAAATTTACAAATTTCCAAGCCTACCTACAGACCTCAAAGGGGTACGCCTGAGTCACCACCTCAGACAAAGTTAAGCCCCTGCCAAAATTAGGCCAAAACCTGATTATGATTCAACTTTGAAAAATAACCTCTAGGTATTCACTGATGTTGTCCTAAATACTAGATTTGTCTACCCTTTCTGAGTGCTTAAATGTTAGTCCTAAAGCTGGATGTCCCCAGTTATTAACTGCAAGAAATCCAACAAACTCTGGACAAAATCTAAGGATGTAAATCATCTGCTTTTCAACTGAAGGCCTCCCTGACTTCCTTCTCTGTTAGCCTAAGCCATTATTTTTCTTCTTGCTTATTCTTGTTGACAAGTGGAGCTGACCATCTTCAAAATTCTTAGTTTACTTGTGACAAAATAAGTTTGTAGGGTTTTTTTCTTGCACATAATTTTATATTTGATTCACAGAGCATGGAGTGACAGTGAATATGTCAGATGGTGTTAAATATTTTTTGCAGACAACTGAATGGGTTTTGGCACAGCTAACTCAGTTTCAGACACTGCAAAACAAGTCCTGCTTTTATTCTTCCTACTGTGTATTACAATGTTCCCCAAATATTTTCATAATTTAGGACCTCAAGGATTTCCACCTCTAACATTACCTGGTTTCTTCTTAAGTATTAAAAAGATCAAAATATTATGTAATTCACTTTCATAAAAATCAGAAACTCTACACATTAAGCATGCAGCTTTCATTTTTTAATTGAAATAATTAAGCAACCTCTATCAAAACTGTTAGGGAATTCAAATAATAATGAACTGAACAAAGATTGCTTGTAAGGTATCTTCATTCTTTACAACTTCAAGGAGAAAACGCTGCATTTTTAACCATTTTCTACTCTAAAATTCCATTACACCATTAAGCTTTTTTTGGTGGGTTTTTTTTTTGGGGGTTTTTTTTTTGGTGGGGTTTGTTTGTTTGTTTGTTTGTTTTGGTTTGGGTTTTTTTGGGGGTTTTTTTGGGGGTTTTTTTTGTTTTTGTTTTTGTTTTTGAGAGAGAGAGAGCTAGCATGTTTAGTGTTTGTAATAAACATGGTGTTGGGTACCTGTATCAGTGCTAGTCAGTAGTTTTCTTTTTATGAGACCAGCACATCAGATTAATCAATCCCATTAGCTGATGCTAAGAAAATATCCTGAATATACTTTACTCCTTTTTTACTACTTTAAAGCCAAATGGTGAGGAAAGGATGAACCATGATTCTGTGATTCCATGAACCCATGAAGAAGCAGGGAAGGGTCATGATTTCAAGATGTGAAGTAATGCTGAAAACCTGCCCCAGGTCCTGCTGGCAGAAATTAAGTCACCATCCTTCAGTTTGCCAGAATCAGGAGAATGAAAGGGAGGGCTGATAAAGTGCAAACTGGCAATAAATAATCTTTTTAAATGACTGAATTGATTTTAAGTAACTTCATATAAGATAGGGCAACACTGAATCCCTGCAATGGAGAAAAGTTGTTTCAGCTTCAAACCTCAATTTGGTTTTGTGGGAGGAGGTTTCATTCCATGCCTTCTATTACTCCTCACTTGTCTATCTCCCCTAAACATGAAATTTGTCCACAAAGGTCAGAATTTGTCACTCTTCTGACAAAACACTTCAATAAATCTGAGAGCAGCTGTCAGCTGATAGCAAAACCCAAAATCTTCTGCCAGCAGCAGGTACAAGTGGGATTTCCAGTGGACAAGCAGCCAGTTCTCCTTTTTCCTCCCTCCTGCCTACCCTCACAGCCAAAGCTGTGCTCCCCCCTCCATCTTTTGTTTATTCTGTCCAGTTGCTAAATCTTAAACTGCAGGGACTTTCCTCTGGAGCAGCAGCTCCAATACTGCAATTATTCCACAGAAACTCTCTTATAAACTGCAGGGATAATGAATGGTGCTGATTTTTTTCTTCTGTCAAAATATGATTTGCCTACTGACCACAGGTATTCCAGCCATGGATTGTTTCAATAGAAATATCTCTATGCAGTGTTGGTAAATGACAAAAAAAGAAAGAGAAGGAGAAAAGCCAACTTTCCACAAAATACTAGTTAGCCATACGTGTTTTGTGATCCTCTGAAGATATCATGAGTGCAAAATAAGGATGCAGGGGCCAGCATTTATGTTCTGAAATGCAGCTACCAGGAGAAAAAACTAATACATATTGAAAATAAAATTTAAAAATACTTTAATTGACACATGAGAATTTGTGGTAAGAATCACTGAGTAAGGTAAGGAACAAGGGAAGTAAAGGACTGACATGCCACTGCAGTTCCAAAGTTTGCAATGTAGAAAAGAAAAACAAAAGGATTTTGAAGAAACTGAGAAAGAGTAGCCACAAATGCTGTAAATAAGTGGAAAATTTTAAAAGAATAAAGTCAGCATAAATAACGTTGTACCAGAAAAAGGTGAGGACAAGAAATGTTCCACCTCAGCACAATGCCTGTCCTGGCTTTGACCCATACCAGACTCTCTGGGCACAAAAGAGCAAAGCTCCTGACAACTTCAGAAGGCAGTTTGCATATACTGGCATCAGGGAGCAAATAAGCAAATAAAATCCAGAAGAATGTGTATCACATACTGCATTGGAAAAGCAGGCAGCAGACAGAGAGAAGGGGACAAGACTGGCACACCACGAGCTACAAATTGGCCAGGAACAAGGTAATGGAATGACTTAAAATAAATGCCCTTTTAGGCCTTTGCTTTGTCTACTGTATCTGGAAAGAAAAGTCATGCTTGAGAGAGTCATGACCTGGACAAATTTTAGGAAAGGCTGCTTGGTGAGAAATAGTTAATTCTTACTAAGAATTTCTTCAAAACACCTTTATTTCATTTTTTTTAATAGAAAATTCAGATGAATTCCAAAGAATTTCACCAAACAATTTATCCATTAGCATAATAATTTAACATCTCCATGACCAAATTCAGCATTTTACTCCATAATTCTTTCCTGTCTCCACTATAATCTGACATACAATCCCTCCAGATTATGTTGACTGGAAAACACATACTTACAGGGTGATACAGGCTCTGAAACTGAGTCCTTATGATGTTTGGAGCATGTGTTGGCCTGGGAATGAGGGACCAACCTCAATCCCAAATTCTAGTCCCTGAACTGCACCACCAGTAGACCACTGGGTCAGCTCTAATAGCCTCTTAGCCTCAATTACCTAATTAGCCTTTTCTTCAGTCTCCTCTTCTCCCTTTCCCATCTGTTCATCTATTCCCACCACTCCCTGTTCTTCTGCAAGAATAATTTTTAAAATCTATGTTAACTTCATTTAGGTTAGTCTCAGGTGACTTCTCCATGCAAGAATAATTTATAAGTCTCATAAGAGCCCCAACTTGAAGAAGGCTTTCAGTAACATATGAATTCTGAAATCCATGTTTAAAACGTTGATGATTTCAACAGTCTAAATACAAATTTGATATTTTTAATTTATGTTATTTAGATTTGAATTTTAAGTCACTACCAAGGAGAACAGACAGGAAAGAAGTTTTTGCCAGTTGTAGCTTGGTTGATACTGAGCTGTCCTTAGCAAGATCTCAATCCCTCTGGAAGCCTTTGCCTTCCCAAAGTATATTATTCCTGATAAAGATCAGGGCATCTCTGATAGTAGATGATGTATGAGCAGGATAAAGACAAAAGAAAACAGGAAATTGTCAACATGGACCAGACTTTGTTAGCTGGGGAAGCTTCCCCATAATACTTTGCTTTATCCTCTCATCTATCTACACACAGAAGATCGAGTTCAGTAATTCATTTTTAATGCCTCATTTCTTACGCCTTCTAGCACCTCGTTCACTTTTCCTACCATAACAGCATCTCAAATGACTTCTGCTGTGGAACTGCCAACAGCAATGTCCAGGGTTTTCCCCTTTAGTCAGAGAATAACGTTTTTGTGTGCTTTCCTCCACAGACTAACTTCTCATTTATCAGGAACAAACCTTCTTGCTAGATCACCCAGAAGTTTGCAACAGTGTGCTGCTACAGGCTTAAATTACTTAAGTAGTTACACGTCATTTGTAACACCTAATCCTTCACCTCTCTTCTGAGATCATTAATGAAGATATTTAGCATGTGACCTGATAGCTAACTTTAAGAAACACAGCTGCTGGCCTTTTAGTGGGATGAAAACTGACCACTTAGCCCTCTGCCTTTTTGTTTCCTTGTCGGGTTTGATCTATGGGGATACTTGCCCTGTCACCATATGTGACTACTTAGCCTTTGCAGCAGTGTCTTGTGACAGACTGTGTCACATGCTTTTAAAAAGTCAAAATACATTATGTCAGGCAGCTCGTCTCATAGTCCTGGGAGCTGAAACCCAGAGGTGAGGAAACATTCCCAGGAATCCCCAGGGGGAAAGTGCACCTTGGCATCCAATGCAATCAAAGGGAGATAAAGTGGAAAGGTGGGTGAGAAAGCCAGAACACCTTTCTTTGGCACATATTGCAACTGTACATCTAAGTAAAATTCTATTTTTTCTGTTACAAAAGGAGTTACTTCATCACAAGGAGAGAATGTGGAAAAGCCCACGTCAGCCGACTGTCCAAGTGAGTCAATCCAGGAAGAGCATATAGAAACAAAATACAAAGGTTACATCTCAAAAAAAAAAAAAAAAAAAAAGGAAAAAAAGGAGGGAGATAAAAAGGAGACTTGACTTAAAGCCCTCTGCAAGACATTCCAGTTCCAGAAGCTGTTTAAGCCTCTCTTAAGGACTGAGAGCTGTGCCTGGTTCTCTGCACTGTGCTCACTTTTCCAAGGGTTGAAACAGCAAAACAAGTCAGCAGAGGGGTGGGAGCTGATGGGAGCAGTGGGTGAGAGCACCATGGACTGCAGAGCACCCAGAGCTGTGGCCAGCAGAAGCTCAAAGTGTGGCCTGCAAGGAAATGTTTGGCTGGGGGAGTGAAGAGCAGCTAACAAACACAGTGGCCTCACTAGATCAAAATACTACTGGTACAGTTACACCTCAGGAACTGGTTATTGCCACTCTGAACATCCAACTTCTCTGAGTTCTCCTTGATCCTTTCCAGGGAAACTGAAAAGGAAGGTCTAACATGGTTGTTTATTTTACCACCCAATTCCCTTTTGTGAGTGGGGGAAATTCTCTGAGCCCCAGTGAGTTCAGGGCTGGTTTCTGGGAAAGGGATGATGTCAGCATGTCAGAAGATTAAATTCAGACATGGCCTTTGCTGCTGTCAATCAAATCCAGGGGAAAAGGGTTATCTAACTCTTTTTATTCCTCTGTCTTTCCTGCGTGGCTGTGACAGGGCACTGACAGAGGCAGGATGCTGGGCTAGAGGGAATTTTGGTCTGATCCAGGATGATCATTCTAATTCCTTTTTATGGGCACATTCACAGAGTTATTAGCAATGTAGTAAGACATGGTTTTCCTTTGCTGAACCTGTTCTCATTAAAGTCTCTCACATCACAATCTTCCAGGTGTTTTAGTATTCCCTTTTAAATTCCTGTTTCGACCATTTGCAATGTGCAGATGTAATGCTTACTGGTTGAAATATAGGATAAACCCCAGATACTTGCCAACCCTCTGGAAAAGGGCTTGGTTTTAATGAGAGTGCATATCTTTGTTAGCAGTTCAGCTAATTCATTCCTAATCTTCCTCAGAATTCTTTTATACATAAATCATGTGGGACTGATGATTTACTACTTTTTAATTAATCAATTTGCTCCATCTTCTCAATCTCTGATCGTGCCTCATCTTTATTCCCAGAAAAGTACAGGTCTAAGATAGGTGCCTCCTTGTTTGCTCCAAAGACTGACTTATGCTGTAGAACCACCTGATTTCTTTGTGTGGAAACACATAATTTTAAAGCATGTACAAGACATGACAACGTGAAAGCAAAATAATTTAAATTCAGCGTCACAATGTTTTTATTTCTTCCCCAGGCTACACATCTAGCAAATTTTGTTCTCCACGCTCCTCCATAAGCTCCTTCAAATTCCCTCCTTTCACCTCCCTCTATTGAAAAACTACTTTATGGCATCCTCCTACTCTTGAGAGTGTTGCAGAGTACCCATCTCCAAGGGTGCTTGCATTTCTCTACGACAAGGAGAGGCTGCAGGTCTCCCATTTATCCCCTGTGGCAGCATGTGGCCTGTTAGCAATGGCAATACTGCATTTTCAGGGCTAAACGTGCATTGTGCTGGGAAGCCCTGCCTTCTGTATCCTTTACTTATCCCTTCTGCAGACAGCACTCAGAACTATCGCATTAAACACNGAAGCCTGGAAGGAAAAGCCTCTGTTTTCCCAGTCAGAAGGGAACAACAAACATGGGAAGCTCCTTCTTGAAAGGTGAAAATGAATGAAACAGGACTTCATTACTCTGGCTCACAGACCAGGGTGCTTTGCAAACACCCTGGGCCTCCCAGCTCTAACACATTCTGACCTCCATCCCTCTCCCCACTGAGCTCAGCTCTAAGAAAAAAAACACCACCTAGATGGCCACCTAGAGAATAAAATCCTTATTTTGGTGAGGGAAAAAATGTGAAGGTTTTATTGCTACTTAAATCCTTTGCCATCTTCTTCACATTGGTCTTTTTGCCTGCTGATGCTGGTTCAGAAATAACCTAAGCAGGGTTTCTTCCCCAGGTAACAGAGATGAACCCAAAGCAAAGGTGCTGGCCTTGGTCTGCAGGGGAGATAAAAGATAATTCCCTCTTTCCCTCTTTCCCAACATTCCTGGCTGCTGACCCCCAGAGTAGTATTGATCTGAGAGGAGACTAAGTATCCTGCACTTCAGTCGCTCCTTATTTACAGTACACATGGAAACATGTGGCAGAGGGGAAAAGCTGGGAGCGGGGGGGAATGGGCAGTCAGAAACCATTGTACACACATGGGATTTCTCATCCCAGACACAAAGTTTAAAAAATGAGATGCTGCAATGGTTGGGGCTGTTGAAGACAGGAGAAATTGAAAAATGGTATGTTACACTAATCTTGTTTTTCCAAACTGTATGCGTGATATCACCCAGGCCACTCCAATTTTTCACAATAATAGCTGCAGCATCATTTTTCTTGATAGCCCTTTAAAAAATATTCATTTTTGGAAAACTCTGTGGTTTGTTGTTTTGCTTTTTTTTCCTTTACCTGAACAGTCGGTGTCACAAAATGTAGCAACTGCAATCCTTATGCATATTTAAAAGTACTGCCCCATTTCACCGTGCTGAGTTTGTTTAGACCACAAGAGCATTACCTCCTTTACCCTCTTCTGCAATATAACTAGACATGATGGCAAAGGGAAGGGAAATGTAGAATACATTTTGTCAAATTACACCGGGTTTTATTTAGCCTTGAAAGACTCTTCACATTCTCCTGCAGCTGACTAAGTTGTGGACACTTTCCTTCCTCTTTAGACTGTTATAAAACACGGTGAGAGAAGGTACAGACTGCTCCCAGGTCACCACAGAGGCTGATACCCTGAGAGAGGATGGTATGAGTTGTATATTAATTGTCTACAAGCCAGTGATCACCAACACAGTGCAGAACTTCATATCTGGTCAACAAAGCATTTTTTTTCTGTGCTCTTAGGGAATGTAATCAAACTAGAGGAGACCCTCCTCGCTCTTCACCCCTCAAAGATTCTCTGAGCTAAATCCTCAGGAAGCTCTGGGAAGAGGTGTGGAGGTTTACAACAGACAGCTTGAGTTCCAAGTGACAGATATGGACCTGTAAAAACCATGCCTCCAGTGATTTCTAGGCACACACTGTGAGGCTCCAGAGAGGTTACTCTTGAAATCGTTGTTCAAATGTTTGCACTTCCAGGGCCTGATCAATGAGCTAATCTAAGCAGATGCTGCACGAGCTGCTAGGCCAGGCCAATCACCACATATTCCTAGCACTGTGAAATGGATGTGGTGCTTGTAGATTTCAGATGGGAAAAAGTAGGCAGAGAAAACCGTAAAAGAAAGTCTTAGGTCGCAGACTCCAATGATAAAATTTAAAAAAAGGAAAACAGGAAAGAACCCAAGATGATGGGGTAGCCTTCTGTGTTTCTCAGTATTTCATGAACTGATCAGCACCAACAACTGCAAAATACAATTTAAACATGAAGTCATACATGGAAGGATGTGAAACTTTGTGTAAAGCAAAATATGATCAATTCCATCCGCTTTGTCTTTCTGTTTTCCAAATGAAATATTAGCAAGTAGCAGTAAGGCTCCTCAGTTTCTTTCAGGTTTTTGCCTGCTATTACCTTCAGCATGCTAGTCCACCCTGCATACAAAAATATTAGCACCTACAGAAAAGCCAGTAGGACTATCATTTATTTGTATTTGATGTAAGGTTTTCTGGGGATTATTTTACATTTCTCCCAGGAACTCATCTGTTTCACATTTCTGAAGGTTTGGTCCAAGTACTAACTTCCATTTTGAACACGTAAGGCTTTATAGGACTGGCAATTTTGTTAAAAAACAGCAGTCTTTACTGCAATAAAGCCGGGGTGTTGAAACAAAGCATCTAGAAATCTTCCAAACAGTGTCAAGAAGCTGTAATATTTACGCTTAAATAAGAGGAAATAAGAGAAAGCAACATATGGGATACAAAAACTTTCATAAGCAAATCATCTTCAAAATGCTCCATATATTGTGTATTTCCAGGAGAATGACAGGACATTTGTCAAAATACTTGTAGGAAATTTTTGTAAGAGTACTTGACAAATAATATACACAGCTCTCAGTTTAAACACACAAATGGTGAAAATTTAGCTTGTAATAACTGTAAATACTTAAAGGCTTTCAAGCAGGAGTGACAATTTCTTATCTGTTGCTTTTCCAGGCAATACCATGTATTAAACATTGTCCCTCTGGCCTTTAAATGGGACCAGAAGGCACAGAGGTGTTATATATCCAAACACAGGTGTGTGTTAACTATTATGGCCAGCATCTTAGGAAATTTAGCCATGTAATACTGAAGGTAAAATGTACGATATTTTCACTGAAATAGTGGGGAAAATTCAATACACATACACGTGCAATTAATTTTTAAAACATACATCAAGCTATCACGTAGCCCACTGGTTTGAAATCTTTGTAGAAGGCTTTGCATTAGTCTCATTTCCTCACAGTTGTACATTAGCTTAGCTTTAAGCAGATGCACAGTCCTGCTGAACATGAACCACAGTTTCAAGTAGGATTCATAAATTAGGGTTTAGCATTAAGAGGCAGGAAGGTAGATGTCATTTCCTATTCCATTAATGACTATAAAAATTCAAGCACAGGAAAAATATATGCTGAAAGGTCTTAAAAGTTAACAGCTGACTTTAAAAAAGGAAGCCATATACTACATTAAAACATGAAAACAGAAGAACAAAAACTATTTCTGTGTAATTTCATACACTATTTGTATATATGAAAACATAGCTATGTATAAGTCCCACAGGACTAAAAATGAGAATATAAACCCTCTAAAAGTTCTTTAGCTTTATTTACCTGGATCGAAACTGGGAGGAAAAAAGATATTATGGCTTATAGCCTTTTAAACTGGATGTGATCATGCTCATATTCCCTTATGAATCTCTGTCTCAAAACCATTAAACTTGCTGTCCATTAGCCATGAGGGCCTGGCTGGTTAAACCCCTTACCCCAGATAAAATCCATGTCCCACACAGCAGTGCTGGTGCAGACAAGGGGGGCCTGCAGCACTCCTGCTGCACAGAGCCCTGGAGGCTCCCACCAGGAGATGCCTGGTTTGTGTTTGTCCCATGCTGCTGCAGTGTGTGGACACATCACACTCTCAGGGGAATGGCCTAAAAGGCCAAGGCATCTTCATAACTCAGGCAAACCAAATCTGAGCCCAACTTGCAACGACAGATCAGTCTGCACAGTTGCTGCTCTCAGCTAACACTCGATTGTTAGAATGCAGTGTGGCTTTAAGTGACAAGACACAGCTATTGCAGACAGCCAGCACAAAAACTGCCTATCACTGTTATTATTTTAAAATTGCTACTATTAAATTCAAAACAGACAATATAAATGGAGACATTAAAAAAAAAGTATTGTCTTAAATTGAAATTACGAACATCAGAAGGGAAATTAAATGACCTCGGGAATAAATAGGAACAGCACACACCAACCATAACCCAGTGTTTTTGTTTCAAAACTGTCTCTCCAGTGCCTGACTGGCTGAAGGCTCTGATCTGCCAGATAAATGTGCTGTAACTCATCATTTACCCCCAAAATTCCCTGATCAGCCCGTAGCTGTTACGGCCACACAGTGTCCCAGGATCTGCAGAGTCAGGAAAAGCTCTTCAAAACTGTGCAGGAGAAATGCTGCAAATCCAAAAAGGAAGACCTAAAGAAAGGCTTGTAAATGTAACATTTCATACCTCCTGAATGATGACACCAGATCTCTCTGACAGTTGTCTGTGAGAGAGCTAATGGAGCTGGCAAATTCAAGAACAAGGAAGGCACAGTAGCACTGCCTATCAGAACAACAGATTGGACTGGGAAAAGCAAACACATCCAGCCAGAAGAGCTCATGGGCTTTAAAGCTTTCTGCTTTTCTCAACTCAGCCAGTGCATTTCATAAAATATTTTACCTTTAGCTTGTTTCCACTTCATGACTGAGCGTACTTGTTACAGGTTAGTTGTGCCTTTGATTCCTTTTCGGTCTCTCCCAAGCAAACGCTCCAAGTGACTCATCCTACATCCCCACTTTTCATGGAATCGTGTCTCATGATTTCCTCCCACCTCCTTCCACCACCGTAACACATTTCATCAGCAAAAAAATGCAAAAACCCACCACAGACTTCCTTTGGGAAGCCATGGTCAGAAGAGAAGTGCAGTGATTTGGAACAGTATTCAAAAATCAGAATTGATATCTCTCAGTCGAACCTGATAATCAGAATAAAGACTTTATGTGTAGCTTAAAACCTGGACTATCCCCTAAATTGCTAGGCCATGTTCAAGCTGACCAGGGAAACATTAACATTAAACTTACAAATGACACCTGCACTGACAGAGATGAGTGACTGGCATATCCAACTTCAGCACTGGCAGGCATTACCATGTAATACGTTGAGCCAATCTAAACAAAAGTTTATATTACAGTAGTTAAATTTAAGTCCTGTCTTCTATTTCCCACTGTGTCTGGCAGCCTTTTAACCTGCCAAATCTCATTTATTAGTATTAAAACATTTTATTCCATCTCAGAGAATGATCCTGTCTCTGTCAATAGCTCACTGTATCTCACCAGCCTTTTAAGACCAGTTTCAGGCATGTAAAGAATAATGAAAAGTTCAGAAATTTATTTTGATTTCCTGCAATATGCTACCCAACAGTTTTCTGTTGTGTTATATGACCTTTCTGCCTAGCTAGTGTTTTGCTATTGATTTTAATTACTCAGTTTAATTTACTGCATGCCAACACAAAGCTGTTTACTCCTACTTGCCAAAATGTTGTCGTAGTCTCCCAGAGGAGGGCAAAATGAGAAAACTGTACATGTTTTACAGTTACATGCTATTCATTATAAAGAATTTAATAGATTCACTTCACATAAATGTCACCACGCTCACATGTAGCCACTAAACACACTAAAACATCACACAGCAAGGAAAATTCTGAGCCATTCAGAGAAAAGGTAGAATATAAAAGCCTTAATTTATGAAAGGCTTTGACTTGAAGCAGTTTAGATTTTCTGCTTTGCCATTCTCCTCTGAACAAGTGAGGGAGTCAGGACCATATGTTCCCCTTCTGCGTGAAAAAATCATGGACAGAAACGAATGAGTCCTAGAACCACACAGCAATTATAAATTCAGGTAAATTCTACCTTGCCCCAAAATCCAGCTGCAGGGTGAGAAAGAGGGAGTGCTAACTTCTGACCATTCTTCTCTCTTCCTCTTTTTGCCACACATCAGAGAAATGACAAGAACAAACCTCTTTGAGAGAGGATCCTGCAAATATTAGCAGAATGTTCTTCCAAGAGAAATTATGTCGGCATAATAGAAGTTGGCAACACTGGAAGATGAAGGAAGCTGATTTCTGAGGTAACAGCTGAGCCCTTTTACTGAGCAGGGCTTATCAGCCCAGTTCCTCTGTGAGGAGACAGATAGGAAGGGTTAGTAGGGCTGGAGAAACTCTGGACAAGAATCTCTGTCTCTTACTACACCTATTAGTGAATTAAACTTTTATTTCTTTGGAGGGAAAATGTTAAAAAAAAAGGCAATTTCAAAACCTTCATACCAGCTTGACATTTCTTCTACACATGAAAATTCACAGAGAGGCAATTTAGTTCCCATATAATTATTTTGAAACCTCCTGATCCATGGTTATGAAATCCTACTGTGCTGGGATTCTAGAGACCCAAAAAATGCCCAAACTTGCTCCAGTGATGAATGAAAATAGCTTTTGGTGCATTTGATCATCTTTGAAAGTGTGCATTATACTGACTAAGATTCATGTTGTTTAAACACCAGGTCATCTACCAGCTCTTTGATTTCAATTGTGTTTAAAAATAGGATCATCTGATGATAGTACTGTGTTATAAAAGCTTCACCAACTTAGCTCAATTGTAGAGTGCTCTTGAGGAATGATAAGATCTTTGGACAAAGTTGAATTTCAAGATGATACATGCTAAGAATATGAAAATTCTCTATTTGAGTACCTTGTTTACAGAGTGAGAGTCAATCTCCTGCAGAACCTTTGAAAATTGTATTTTAAATTAGGGGGGAAATGATTGAAAATACTAAACCCATTAATTTTTCATACTGCTTTGTATTTGTTTATTGCGGTTTTATGTTTACCATAATATTCTTCTGAAATTAGAGATTTTTTCCTGAGACTCTCACCACTACAAAGCATTTGTAAAACTATAAAGTCAAGCTCTTAAAACAACACTTGTTCAAAACCATGATGATTCATGATGAAAATATGCATAGCCTAAAAATTTCTTATGACCTTGATGTAAACCATAAACTGAACAAGACTCCCCTAAAATCTAGACCTGTGTTTGCTCAGTGCAGGGACAGATTTACTTGACTTCCATAAGAGTTGTAACAAGGCAGGAAAACTCAGCATTGCTTCATCTTCCACTGTGCTTTGTACAGGTGAAAGACCAAAGGGTCTTTGGAGGGGACACTCTTCCTTGGAACATTGGCTGGTAGTTTAGAGCTAAATCTACCACAGATCCCCAAGTCTAAATGAACTGTATCTGCTGCCTGTCCAATACAAGCAAAGAGTCAGACACCTCTGAATGTGAGCAGCAGGGAATGCCCAGGACCAGGACAATTTCATCTGCTCTATGATCACAGGATAATTCAGGTTGGAGGGGACCTCAAGAGGTCATCAAATCCAACTTCCTTCTCGAGTCAGGCTCAGCTGTGAGATTAGACCAGGTTTTTCAAGAGGTTTATCCAGTCAGGTCATGCAGACCCTGGTGACAGTGGCAATGTCCTTTGTTAGGCACTCTGTCAGCAGTTAACAGCACCCAGGACACCTGCCCAGCCCAAAGGACACCTGCCATGACTCTCACCTCTGCCTAAGAGTTGTCCCCTCTGGGCAGGGACTAACCAGTCTGCTGCTGGCTTGGCTTGGGCAAGAAATGCCTCTGTTCTTCCATACATGGTCCATTTTACATGAGGGGAATTTGGGGATTTGTTGGATACGAAAACTTTCAGCAGCCCAGCAAAGGTACTTTCTCCACCTACCTTATGTATACTTGTTTTCTGCAAAACCTGGAAAGTTCTCCCTGACCTGATCCCACCCGTCAGATCAAGCCCAGAACAGGCTGAAGAATTTCCAATTTACAAGTCTTGGCAGAAGCCAAAGATTGGGGCTTGGCTCCTGACATTATTACAACTGATGAATGTATGAACGCATCCAGAGATAGCTCTTCAAGCATCCAAGAAATTCAGAAGTCAAAACATAGGAACTTAGAGACCAAAAATATTTGTGAACTTACAGAGCTATACAGCAGCTCTGAAGGGACTTTAACAACTTCACATCTATTCTTGGGTTTCAATAACTGGAATCAGGCTCGATTCTAACCAAGATGTGAAGATCCATCTTCTAGACCAGGCAACTGGCAGAATGTTACAATACCAAATGGTAACAGTACCAAAACACAGCAGACTTCAAGAAAGCTCATTAATAACCCCACAGAGCTAAAATAAATATGAAGCAAAACCAAAGGAAAAAGAAAATCAATATTCAAAACCTTATTCCCAAATTCTCCAGGTGGCACTGTGTACAAAATTATATATCTAAACTCAACATCTAGTCTTCCAACACCCAGTATTAAAAATGCCAAATCTGAAATCATTTACCAGCAGGTGTAAAGCTTGCTATCATTAGCAGCACTGCTCTAAATCAGAGTGGTAAATAGTAAATCAGAGAGACTACTCATGGCAGCAAGCATTATGCCCACAAATAAGGGTTTATAGTCGCCAGCCCAACAAATGTCATACTATGATTTTTCTAGCTATAGCAGTAATAAGATGCCAAACAATACTGTGAAAAATTGTGTATATGTTGAAAATATATTTGGCTTTTTTTTTTTTTTTTTGGTCTATACAGATTTAATGAGGAAATGGACATCTGTTACTCCACTGCTGTAAGAAATAAATTATCTGCACTGCATAGTTTATTGCCCCACTCTGCGGATTTTTTTGACCACTAGTAAATGATTTTTAGGTGGCACACAGACATGTAGCCTACTCTTCTACATGGTTTCTAGGGCTTACAATCCTTTGTCAAAAAGTAAACATCTTCACACAAGGCTCTACACCCAACAGGACAAGCAAAGTACAAGTTGTTTCTTAATAGCCCACAAGTGTTTGCAGGGGGACTCCTGAAAATCAGCGACTGCCCTTGGAACACGCCTGTCACCAGCTGATCCTGCTGAAAAAACAGGGCCCTTCCTCAGCTGAAGTCGTGGAATGCACTGCAGAAGACCTTGCAGAAGACCTGCCTTCAGCCTTGAGATCTGCTCATGTGCTGCTTTGTGACATTTTAGACATTTTAGGTTTAGAAGTAACCTAATTTAACAAAAAAACCACCAAACCCTAAAACAAACAAAAAACACACAAAAAACAAATTTGAAACATTCTGGTACCTTTTTCTCTTCTCTTTCTATTTTTTTTTTAAGGTATCAGCCTTTTTCACAGGTTCTGTAATTTATTGTGCACTCTAGTGTGAATCTTTAGGACATAAAATCCTTGATCCTAGGAGACCAGTGAAAGTTGTCTTATACCTGTCTGACAGTTCCTTACAGATCATGACTATGAAAGTTCTAATGGATCATGGGCTGAATTATGAAATTATAATATGCCATGGCTTTTTTTTCCTTTACTCTAAAATTAGGATTTTTCCCTTGAAAGATCATTATAACTTTCCCCCATTATTTGTTATGATAAATCAGCCTTTACCCATAACCAGCTTGGAGACATTTACAACTTCTGAGCCCAGAATTTCCATTTGAATGAGTCATGGTTTTTTCTCACAATAACCCCAATTCTCTCTTCTTGTTAATATGGTTGCCCCTGGTGCTGCATTAGCTGATCCCTTCAAGAAGCCAGCTAGCAGGACCAGGAATTGGAAGTTCAAAGGTCACCCCCAAACAGATATCTTCCCTGTGGCAACATGAGGTGAGCAATGACACAGAGAATTCCTTTTTTTTTTTTAATTTTTTAATAGATCTGGCATCCTTTGCTGCTGACAAAATTACTCCCTATGAACTCGTAGCATGTAAACATTTCCAATTTTATGCAGTACCTGGAGTTTTTCTGCTAAAGGAACATGACTCTTAAGATTTATACTCCTGGTCATATTGCATTTGAAAATATTTTGGGCTATTCTGTTTATTTATTCCTCTTCTCTTCCTTACTCATAATAATACCCTAGATACATAAAAATGGTATCACTTTTCTTATATGAAAGTGGGCTGTCTGCCAGCTTCTGGAATTTAGCTCTCTAGCTAGATCTAGTCTTCTTTAATATTCAGAAGACACAGATCTGTTATTTTAACCAGAATAGATTTCACTATGTACAGATTCTTGGAGTATCTCTATTAGAAGTGCAATTATATACAACTCAGGTCTTAATTTAAAAAGTTAGTTATGCACTGCCCAAACAATATAGATCTAGTTTTACAAGCCTTCAAAATCAAAACAAGCCAAAGGTACATAAAACTTACTGTGTCCACCAAGGATTGTCAGGCTTTCTCCCAAGAAATCAAAGACCCATAAAAATACCAGACATCTTTTCCTAAATGCTCAATCCCTCACAGAGAATTACAGGGCAAAACACTTCATGGGCACACAAAAAAAGCTCATGTTCAGAGGTTCTTGCTATGACTTATCTCTCAGGAGGCTGTATAAGACATTGTCTTTTCTCACTGTAAAACCTTTTTATATGTTCTGCTCTGTCTGGTTTTGGAAAGAAAAAGAGGACATTTTGTCTCTAACAGTCCAATTGAGAATGAGGCATTTATCTGGAAGGAAGATGCAAACTGGGCATATGCAGATGCATGCTGTAATTTACTATATGCTGTGACATCACCTAAAACACCCCTTGAACATGACTGCTCTGTTTTCTGTTTTTGCTGTATTGTCTGTGAAATAAATTTTCATACCAGTACATGTGTACATACTTCTGCTAGAAGTTTTGCAAAGATGGTCTTGTGAGATTATCCTTTGACATTATACCACAAAGTCCAGTTTAGCTTGGAAAAAAAAAAGAGTAAATAACAGGGATTTAACTTTAAGAAGATACACCCGTGTAAGAAAAATTTTAACGGATGTTCTTCACAGGGTTATTTTTCCATTCATAATTCCACTTCTTAGAATGCAACAGCTACCTTGCTGGTACAAAATAACCTTGCATTATGCTATTTCTGCAAAGAAATAGAAAGGGAAAGGTAAGTTATAATATATTTCAGAGGTGAAGAAATACTTATGTTACTGTTTCCATTGCAATATCATAGCTTTGCTAATGGCAGCCTGCTGCGCAGGTAAAAAGAAAAAGGAAAAAAAAAAAAGGAAGAAAGGAAAAAAGGGAAGAAAGGGAACCTGGTTAATTAGAGTACAGTTGCTGCTTTATTGCAGCATTACTGCTAAGTGCACTGAGATGCCTTCCCATAGGCAGGTGCTGGTGGTTGTACAGCTCATTTAGCCTGGGTGAGTAATGTCAGACCGGGAGGAGAGAAAGGCTTGTGTCTTCAAACTTTCAATCTGCCTCCATTATCTGTGATCAAGGTGGAACCACAGGGGAGTGGAATTACTGGCAGGTCTAGGACAAGTGAAGAGACAGTGAATCTATAAGACATATTAATCATCTTTCCCTTCTCTTGGCTGGCGCCAGCCTGTGCCTCCGACTCCCCGGCGCCAGGCAAATGGATTCTCTGTCCCCACAGGTACAAGCCAGTGCCTTTCAGGGGCAAGTCATCAGAATAATAATTACTGACACTGCTGAGATCAGCCCTAACCAGTCCAAAAGAGAAGAGAAAGTAGGAGAGGAACACATTTCCTGAACTTTCATACCGGTATTTATGGCATTAAGATATTTTTCAATTACATTAAGGACTTTCAGTTATATAATTCTGGATCTAGGTTTCTCAGTATTGCAGTAGCATAACCAATGAAGTAGGACTATTTAAAATCTTTACAGTTTCTCTTTAAAACATAATTTAGATTTGTTGCTGAGGTGTGAGCACAGAAAAGTGAATATTGCATCAGCTATATTATGACAAATGTTAAAACTCAGTTAAAACTCATGATCCTTATGTGTTCCTTTGCTTAGCTCTGAAACAGAGCACAACACAGGTTTGGTATAGCTACTTTTAGTAATAAATATGAAATAAGTGTTAATATAAGAGTCATTATAAATACTATGCAGCAATAGCCACATATATACATATATAAATATATAAACCCAGAAATATTTTAAAGGCATAAGCATAATTTAAAAACAGCTAATTTAACACAGTATGACTATTCTGTATTTTATTATAACATGGAGAATTTTTAGTGCCTTTCCTCTCCAAAGCATTATTTATAAACACAAACAATATAATACAGTGCATTATCAAACTTAAAT
This sequence comes from Dicaeum eximium, assembly GCA_013396995.1. NCBI lineage: Eukaryota > Metazoa > Chordata > Aves > Passeriformes > Dicaeidae > Dicaeum > Dicaeum eximium. The sequence goes on along the minus strand of VWZP01001339.1, from coordinate 1,223,005 downwards.
AGAAGAATAAACTCCAGCAAAAATCTAGTTCTGTTTCAATTCAGTAATTGTACCAATATTTAAAGAGTTCAGAATAAGAAATAAAGCAATTTGTTACATTTTAAAATATAGAGAAAACCTTACATTATAACATATTGTACATTACAGCACAGAATATGAAATATTTCCTTGGTCCTGATTACGATCAGTTCAATATCTGACTGTCAATGATCCTGAGCCCAATATAAGAGTATTACAGCAAAATGTCAAATTACTTGCCAGAATAACATGACAAAACTGGCTCATTAACATATGCTGCTTGATGAACCCTCCATGTAAATACAAATCTTAACTTCAAGAGTTTACATCATAAAGAATCTGACCTTGAGTTCAGCTTGGAGTTCGCCACACACCTGCAGCCATGCAAGCAACAATAATACTAATATTTGTGTTTGCCATTTTGTGTTAAGGACCAAAAAAAAAAAAAAAAAAAGTAAAAGAAACAGATTCAAACAGTAACATGTGTTCATTTATTTTCAAATCAGCAATTTCTAAGTTCACTGACAGACAGTACAGAGCAAGGGAATGACTTGAAAATGCAAAATCAAATCAAATCTCTGCTTTCTGGGTGATCAGCTGCAGCAGCAGCTCCAAGTCAGCCAATCCACACTCACTATTGATTTTTCTGCTGGTCTTAAGTGACTTTGGACACTGATCAATGTTCTAAAAGAGAAATATTAAATCTCATAAAGAAAAAATGCACATCTGACTAAAGAGCAGCAGTGAAAGCAAAAGTTTGCCAAAAGATAAAAGGATGTGCATATTTAATGGCAGTCAGGCTCTCAGAACACAGACAGCCACTCTAAGAGCAAAATTAAGCTATGGTGGTTTTTTTTTTTTTTTGGTAAGAATTGTAGAATCAGAATTTCTTTCACATGCTCTCAAAACTATTTCAAATTTTACCTGCCAAAATAAACCATCCCTGTGCCTGCAGTGTTTACTGCTGTTATAGATATATAGATCCCTAGAAGATATTAAATAGCAGTGAAAATCTGTTGTTGGATTTTTAAAGTAAAAGATGCTTTAAAAACAAATAAAAGTTCATAACTATTCCATTATTTCCATATCCCACTGTTTACTGTAATTCAGCTCCATTTTTTTATTTTTTAATAAAGACCACAGATTTTTTCAGGAAATTTATCATTAATTTAATGAGCCATAATTATTTTTTTAAACTCAGCTGTGTACAAAGGGGAACCTTGATGTAACAGAAAGCCCAGCTAAGACCCTGTGGGTAGATACAGTGTATTCAGATATCAGCTGGCGTGACAGTGCCTAATCCTGAGTAACGTGACCAAGAGCCAAGGGAATGCGATTTCTCTCCGTTGCTCCAAACAACAGATGCTGTCAATTAACTTTAAGCAGCGTCCAAGAAAACCCTTTTGTTATATTTTGCAGTATTATGCAGAAAGTGTCACCTCTGGAAATGAGGGAACAAGCTGTTTTTCATTATCATTCAATTGTCCCAATCAATCTGACAATTACAAAGAGAAAAAGTCTTAATCACTAGACACATGCTAGTTGCTGCTAGTTTTACCAGCTGCAAAGAAAAAAAAGGAAAGGAAAAAAACTACAGTCCCCCACAAAAAAAACCAGAAACAACAACCAAAAAAACCACAAACAGAAAAATTAAAAAACTGTTTTCTTATTTAGAGATGTAACCCAAAAGCATACCTGCATTAGGGTGAAAGATAATTGAATACACAGTGTTATGCTAGGTATGGGAATAGCCATTGCAACAAATTAGTAATTAAATCAGCTTATGCTGTTGATTTACTGTGGCTTTTATAGAAGTACCATTTGCTGTGTACAAAGAAACAGCCATCAGCATCTTATTCATTTGAATACAAGAAAAGTTGTTCATTAAAGTTGTGACTAGTGAATTTCCATATCATTAAAGTAGTGTATACATAAGCAATAAAGAGGCTTTCTGGGAGCTGGTGAGACAATGAGTGTAAATACAGATGGCCAGATTCATTTATTTGGCTGGAAGGGTCGAGGCTGCACAAAGGTGGCATTGCCAGCAGGGACATGGGCAGGAGCTCCTGCTTTGGTGACTCTCCTCAAGAGCCTCAAACAATAAATGCAGTTTTTCCACTGGATGGAAAAACTCCTTTTATCTTCTGATGTGTGCTTGCCTGCACTGATGAGGAGCACGTGTAACATTTTTATGCAGAAAATTCAAGCAATAGCACACCGTGTCTGTGAGGAAGGGTACTTACACTCCCAATTTCTGCTCTTTGAGTCCCAGCTCAAAGACTGGCAAACTGACTCACCATGATACCTTCACCTGGCCTGCTCATCCCACCAGTGCCCATGAGAAAATAAAGGACAGTTTGGTGACACATTCCTCAGGGAGAATAAAGTTCCTACATAACCTGTATTTGAACAGCAAACAAGCAACAGATTTGGCCTGCCATCAGGAGTTTGAAGGGTTTGATTTACCTGGAATTTCGATAGCAATAAATACCATCCCATGGAAAAAATAATCGTACTTCTCAGTAGCATTAAAATGTTCCCTTTCCTACCATCACCCAGAATAGAGCAGCAGGCAGCAGCTTTTGGAGCAGAACCGGCACCAAGCGTCGCTCAGTGACACATGCACTGGCTGGTGAGTGACATCCATTAGAACAGGTATTCCAGTAATTGCCAGATCTGTGGCACTGAAAGAATCTGTCTGATGCAAGCCTTTCAGTATAGGCCAGTTGTGTTTTGTCATCTCTTCTCAAACAGCTCCACTGTCACTGAAAACACGGCGAGCGTTCCGAATTCCCCACCACGCTGCTCTGGCCACCAACATCTGGCCACTAAAGAAGGGCCACAGATGGAAATTATTCCAGAACTATTGGCAACCTTGTTGAATCCTTCTGCCTGATGCCATTCTTGAAGGGAACAAGGGTGAAAAAAAAAAAAAAACCTTGGTTTGCTGACATTCTCATTCAAGAAGCTACACATGGGGTTTTTTGTACCTTTATCAAAAAGGGCCCACTCTCCTTCATCTGACTGAGCAGGATCTTTCAAAAAGTTGCATTACAGTGAGATCCCTGGGCCCTGATGCAGTTCACATAAAAGTGTGCCTACACTCTGGAGGCCAAGACTATGATGCTGGTACATAAACCTGGATTTCATTTTTTGTCCTCAGGAAATCTGCTAGTCACAATAATTCCAAACCATACACATAAAGATAAAAAGATCAATGCACAAAAGAGATTCACAATAAGTATTAAACAAAACACATATCTTACAGCAATCCAGAAGACTTAGATGAGAAGGAAATTTTATACTTGAGGCATGAAGAAGAAAGAATAGGTAAGCTTTTTTGATTAAAAAAAAAAACAGAACTCTCAGGTGCTGGATTTGGCAATCACACACAGTTTTTTACACTCTGACCAATAAATCTATGAAACTGCAGTCCTGGCCTGTGATGAAATGAACATCAAAGTGGTACAACTCAGAGAAAAACAAATAATTTGGATTTCTAATCTCTTTAGGGATGAGGCTTGTGGATATCATGGGCCCTGCAAAGGCCACCTGCCTAAGATGTAGAAAAAGTCTTTGACCCAGAACCTGTCTAAAACCATGAGATGACAAGGGCACAAGGGGCAGCTGGCTCTGAGAGTTTTCTTAAGAGGTGGCAAATTTGTGACTGGTTGTAAAACTATTCATTCCTTGTGGCAGGCTTTTCAGGTTTCTAAACTATTGAAGCTAGTTCAGGTTTTACTAAAGGCACTGCACATAAAGATGGAAAGAGGTTTTTGCCTTAGCTGGGTCCGTTCAATGGGAATTTTCTGACCTCACCCCCGATTAACCTGTAAAATTGATACAACTCACTCAGAGGGGGAATCTCAGTTACTATGGGACTGCTGATCCATTAAAGACATTTTTTTTTTAGTAGAAAATCTTTATTTTATAACTAAAGGTTTCCTTTACTATCTACAGTGATAGATAGCATAGATCCCACACAGACCTGCATTACTTGTGAAGGGAAAGTCTAGCTCTTTCTATGGTACTTAAATTTTTGTTTTTGAAAGACTAACATTCCTTTGAAAAAATAATTTTTAAAGAGCTAACGTATTTTTTGAGATGTGTATGTTTATTTGCATAAAAGAGAGGAAAATCAAGCTAATTAGTCTTTTAATAGGTCTTTTTGCTTTGGTGGGCTTTTTTGTCCAAAGCTAAGAAAGAAGAAGGTTGCTTGATCCATTTCTCCTTGCAGAGCTCCACTTCCCTTGCCACAAAATTAAACACTTCTGTGAGATAAAATCAACATCAGAATAGAGTTAGCATATCCTTTTGCATTTTATCTTGATAGTGGGGGGAAAAAAGTACTACTTTTTACTGTAATTATACTGATCTGCATGTGTCTGTTCAGTCTTTCAAGATTACTCTTTTAAATAAACTCTTGAGTCTATGCTGCTTCCTTCTTGAATGTTATTCTTCATTCTACTGCACAGAACTTACAGAATAGAGAGAACAGGTGTGTTTATTAACAGTTATGAGGCACTCAACCAGAATCTTACAATTTTTATGTAAGTTGGACTGCAAAAGTGCATATATAAAATGCAACTTCAGAATGACTGAAACTATTCAAAACACATTTGATCCAGAAGGAGAAAAAAAAAAAATGGGACCAATTATCACAGAAGAAACACCTTGTTTTGACTTACTCAGAATAAAATGTCCTAAAAAACCCAAACTTGTTTTGAAAGTATTGAGATTTAATTTGCAAAAGATATAGGTACCTGAAAAGAAAAGATAGGAATTTTAAAATTAAGCAAATTATGCACAAAGCTCTATTTCCAAACGTAGCACTGGGCAGCCTTAGAGGACACTAAAGACCAGTGGCCCTCTGAGAGGACCCAGCTTGGCACTGTCAGAGATCACAAATATTGCAAGAGAACCCTCAGCACCTCCAGAGGAAGGTTAAAAAGGAGGAAGGAAGCCAGTTCAGGATTATAAAATGTGTAGAGGGGAGAAAAGCAAACTTTAAAGGAAAAACATTCTTTTTGGTGGATTTAAATAGAATAAAAAAGTGGCTGCAAGGTGTTGCTCCACGTCTCAGGGGTCACCAATTGTTGCCATTGGAGTCTTGTTGGGGTGAATCAAGACTCTTGACTCCAATATCAGAGGGCTGATATTATTTATTAAAATTACTCCATAGTTCCAAATGATTTGGGCTATTTCCGTCCAGGTACAGAGCTAGCATCTTGTTTCTTTAAGCTCCATACCCAAAAACTCTTCTAGAATGCCAGAAAATGTTTACCAAGTCAGAGAGATGCAATTCTTTATATCATAGGTTGAGAAAAGCAAACCACATCTCCCATATTGGGACACAGGCAAAGGAATGCATTTTGTCCTTGAAAAACACACACAAGGATTTAAAATCCACAGAGAAAAAAGAGCTTTCCCATGGAAGAAAAAACTCAGCAAGTTTGCATCCAAGAAACTTATAAAATATCCAGTGACAGAGGAGGAGCAGGGGCAGTGATGGAGGGGTAGCTGCAGCTTTCCACGGGAGCTCACAGGAATTCCGTCTCAGGAAATCAACAGCAGCCAAACCTCACCCTGTGCCAGCCCTGCCAGGCAGTGGGGTTAAATAAGGAGGAAGTTCCCCTCTGCTGCTCTGGGCTGTGTGTCTGGAGCCTGTCCCACTCGGAGCCAGAGGAGCAGGAAGTAATTCCTCGTCTCACACTGCTGCTTCTTGGCCTTCACCAAAATCTCCCTGCTGTCACTGAGGAAGAAATGCTGCTAGAGTACCTCAGAAGGATGTATGAAAAAAATAACCTTCCAGAAGCCAATTAAAATGTAGGCCAAATGCTCAGGGAAAATTTCTGTAAACACAGGTGGAGTGTGCCAGCTCTTTGGAAAGTGGGTGTTTTTAATGGAGATGATGGAGAAGGGCTGCACGGCAGACTGCTGAGGGGAGGCAGAAACCTGCAGCTGCTTTCTGGGCATGAAGGGAGAAGATCCATGGTAGGATCTGAGTCAACAGGGTTGGCCTGGCTTCTGTTATCAGGGCAGCAACTAGAGAAAACAAGAAGAATGATAAGGAATGATTAGAGAAACTGGCTATCCCAATGCAGAAATAATTTAAAATAATAATGAATGAGAAGAGTAAGAGGAAAAATGGCACTTTGGACAGAATGCCAATGTGCACTTCAGGTGACCTGGGATTGCTGGCTTAACCCAGCAGAGATGAATGAGCAGACTGGAATACATTTTAAAACTCTCACACATTATGTAATACATTTAAGTAGGGATGAATTTGGGAGAAGTTATGGAACAATTCTCAGAGGTATTTAGAAACCTGCACGATGTTCCCTAATCATACAAGGGTCAGGCAGGAAAGGATACTCCTCAGTTATTTCAGCAATATAGTTTTGATAATCTCCTCATCTTGGCCCATTCCAGGGGAAATCTCACTGCTCTGAATCCATTTACCACAACGGATGTACCTCCAGCAGAGACAAAATAAAGATGGGAGAAAGCCCAGCCCTCCTGCAGCTAATGGCACCAATCAGGTATTGATGAGGTTCCTCAATATTAGTAATAGACCAAGCATTAAGGAGGAATTCTTACTGTTGATTTATTAGCAAGATATTCCTGTGGCAGGGAAGAGCTGTTGTTGGGGAAAATGCCTGTTCAGTGGGAGAATAACAACAGGCAACAGGAGCATTACACACAGGTCCAAGCCCTGCTGTCCTGCCCATCCCTGGCAGGCTCTGAGAGCTATTGAAGATGACCTTAGTGGGAAGCATGCAAAATAAAGGATGCACCTCTGCCTCAGGAAGCTAATTAAAAAGAAAAGGCAAGATAAAATACGTGGAAATACCTTCAGCTAATTCAGATCTTTGGCTGATAACAAAGCAAGACAAATTGCAAAGATCTGATACAAGTTCTGTGTGGGTTTTTAACTATGTGAAGTATTTTCTTTGCAAAATTGGATGGAGTATTTTTATTCTTAATAACTGAAAGTGTAATGTACTGTATTTTATGCTATTATAGAACTGTGTAAAGGTTATTTTGCTGCTAGTTCAATGCATATTTTCATATGCAAATGACACAAATTAAATTATCTCAAATAGTAGCAGAAATTCCAGGAGAATAGTATTTTAAATATAAATCTTCATCCCCTCAAGTCATATTATAGACAGAAAATTGCTTCTGTATTTATATTTTTTCATTAAAAATAAAATGATTAATTTTACAAGTTAATTTACCTTCCCCATCGCAACACCAAAATTGAAATTAAACATTCTTATGCTTAGAGATATTAAAGACTCGTTTATTGAAAGCAACTTATTGTTTTAGGAACATCTTCTTGATAAGTGCACGTTGCTGCTACACTACTACAATATTTGTAATGATTTTATTGAGCAGATTGTGCGTTGCTGCTTGGGTTTTGCTAAGCTTTATAGAACTGGTATTTGCTCAAGAACATACAAGAGATTTTATGCACAGCTTTACACTGAGTGTTTTTCCAGTTTTGGATATTTGAAGAGAACTCTGCAGCAGCCTTGGTCATGGATTTTAGGGAAATGTCCTGACTTTCCCCAAAAGTGTCTGTCTCAGGATGGTCTCAGAATGGTTAATGGGAGCAACCTGCTCCCCCCACACCCCACGTGCAAACCCACTTTTATTTCCACACAGCTTCCTTTCTTTTATAACCTGATCAGAACCTTCAAAGATGAATCTTGGTGAACCACAGTAATGGGTTTATAAGAATAAGATGTGAAAACACCCCCAGCATTTTCACAGCCTCATCTTTTCCCTCAAAAGGAGTCTTCCTTTCATTTAATAATAGGGCTTATTCTTTCTTCTATTAATAGAATGATAGCTTTGCTCTCTTTTAGATTTTTATATTGTGCCTAACTAAGGTCAAAGAAGGCTCAGGTTGGGCACATCTTTGCAATAATTCCATGTTGGAGGAACAAGGAATGTATGTAGCAGGGAAATTATCCCACCAGCTAGACAAGAGCCTGTGTTTAGTCACTGAGCCACTTGAAGGTTAATCAGATCTCCAACCAATCCCATCCACGTGGATGTGATGAATATTTGATCCAGACTAATTAGTACGCAAATCCAGACATTCTGAAGGTATTTGGAATGGCTTAGACAGTGACCTGGAAAAAGAATAGAGATAGCAATACTCCCCATTATTACGCTCTAAAAATTACTGCACTCCCCCTTAGGTCACCTTCACAAGCCCAGAAGTCTTGCAGGTGTGAATAACAATAATCAGAAATAATGGTAGATGTCATCATTTCTCTTCCTTTTGTCAGTATTTCCCTGGAAATGGAGATTATGGACCTCATGGTTGTGCTCAGCCTGGAGGAGAATGCAGTTCCAATGGGTTAGGATACACTTTTATCAAAGATGTAATATTTGTTATGCATTTCCAAAGGCCTGAAATAACATGATAAAACTTAGTCTAGCCAATACTTTCAGAAATTCCACCTTCACACCAATACTCTTCTATTACAGAACAAAATACTACAGAGTCTAAGGCAAATCCTCCCTCCAGCTGGATCCCTCCCTCTCCAAGGATTTCTTCCCTGGTTCAGTTTTGTGTTCTGCAGACACAAATGGCACACAGTGCTTCAGAGCAAAATAAGCAATGACTGCATTATAAGCAAAAGAAACTCAAAACCTGTGATTTTCATAGCACCAGGGTTGGTAAATTGATATTATCAGTCTTGCCAAACATGCATTTGTTTTTCCCCACACCAAAGCACTGCAAACCTTGATACACCGAGGTTTATAAACCAAATCCACCAAATCCTAAAGCTGGCCTGCAAGCAGTGACATTTAGAATCTCTAAATGGATGAATACAAGAAGAGAAAAAAAATGCCCTGACTGGCCTTTCTTCTTCAGGAGACAAAAGGCTTTACAAGGGGAGCACAAGGGAAACTCTTTGTTGGTCAGATCATTTTTCTTGTCAGGTTTTGACACTGTTCCGATTATACAGTCACTAATAACCTTGTGAGAACATCACTATTAACTAAAATGGTTAATATCTTGACTTGGATTTCTCTTCTTTTTTAGAAAGAAGTTGAAACAAAATTTCAGATTAAGACGGAAAAAAAAAAAGGACCACACAAATTCTAAATCAGAAATGTCAAAAGTAAAACAAGTAGTATGTTCTCTCAAAAGATGATGATGTAGAAAAAGAAAATTTTATCTTGAGTGAATACCAAAGTGTGATCATACATTGCCTTACGTGTTTCCCAGTCAGCAAGTGTGCAAATTTTTCATTTGGACTGCAGAAAAAATATCCAATTTTTACTGAAGCAAAAAAGAACTGTGCGACAAAAGGAATTTCAAGTAGTTTTACTACCACTGACAGACAGAAACAAGAATATAGAAATAAATGGGAAAAGCCATTCACTGAATAAAGGATGCCATTACACAGGGTGCTAAAATTCCTCCCTTTAATGAGGCTTGACCATGTCCTAGCACTTTCCATGGTCACTTGGACTCAACATGGCTAACAAATTGCAGACTTGAACATGAATGATGGATTTCTGCACATTAATAAAAATGAATAATTGGAATACATTTTTTTCTTCTTCAGATTACTGAGAGATCTATACAGGCTCACATGTACACAGAGCCACACAGTTTACAGGAAAATAGAAAAAATTTACACAAAAGTGTGGCCCATGACTTAAGTTATCAGCCTACATGATCAAATGAGGTGTTCCAAGGACATCTTTATTCCATGAGTTTGTAGGACTGGACCCTAAACTAACCAGTCAAGTGATCTAAAGGCATTTAAAAAAAGACTTAAAAAATACCCCATAGCCCTTAAACCACCTCACTTGTCAGTTTATAGCTTGGGCTGTAAAACAGATGCAGAAATAGAAATAGCTGCAAAAAGGAAACAGGAAGATGGGAAATGGCTGAAAGAACCTCTCACAAACAGCTCTAGCCCACAGAGAAATCCACTGTCAAACTATACCCGTGCCTATCCAGCAATTGACCACAAAAATTACATTTCCAGTTTTTGGAATAACCTGCAGAAACTCTATTATAAAGCCCTACCACCTTTATGCCAAAAGCGTGGCTAGAAAAATGTCCCAATTTTTTATATTACTGCATTAATGCATTTGAATTTTTAAAAATCCTGTAAAGCCCAGCATTCATGTTTAATGAATGTATAAAAAGAAAATTAAACACTGAGATAAATTATGAGAGAAACATTTTATAGGTATCTGTTTTACTCAGAAAAAAATAACTTATTGATAGGTATTTCTTGATAAGATAATTAGATTTCTTTCATAGTGTAAAGAAATATAAAAGATATTTAGAAACTACACAGGCAAATTTTCTCTTTCATGTTTTCATTACACATCCTAGAAATATAACAAAAAGACACATTTTTGAAACAAAAAAAAAATTGTCTCTGAATGAGCCAATATTTCAAAATGATAATACATGACAAAATATATCAAAATAATTATAAAAGTGATTCAGACAAAAGTGACTGTACATATTTTAAGTTAAATAGCAAGCTGTTAGTCTAACCAAGGAAATCTTATCATTCTCATTTAAAATCTTCATAGATTTTAGAGAAGCACAGAATGGTTGAGGTTGGAAGGGACCTCTGGAGATGGTTTAGTCCAAGCCCTGCCTTGGAACAGAGTCAGCTGCTGCAGGTTCTTCAGGAATGTTCTCAGTGGGGCTTAAATAACTCCATTATTGGACACTCTACAGCCTCTATGAGCAACCTGCTTCAGTGCTTGGCCACCTTTATCATTAGAAAAGCTTTTCCCTACCCTTAAATGTAATTTCCTGCATTTCCATTTGTGTCCTTTGTCTCATCCTGTCACTGGGCACCAGTGGGAATAGAACTGGCTCTGCCTTGTCAGGTATTTACAGACATGGACAAAATTCCCCCTGACCTTCTCTCCTCCATGCTAAAGAGTGTCAGCACCTTCCCACGTGAGAGATGCTCCAGCCCTTGAGCCACCTTTGTGAGAATGAGCTCCCCACGTCTGCCTGGTGATGGGGAGCCCAGGACTGGCCACAGCATTCCAGATGTGTCCCACCAGCACTGCAGGGAACAGGAGGCTCCTGTCCCTCATCCTTCCAATAATGCTTCCCTGCCTCAACTTCTGGCATCTTATGGCCTTCCTCAGATTAATGAAAACACATTAAACTACTGGATGCTGTTAACAAAAAGAAATTAAGATCAAAGGCAACAGCTTAAAAAATTAGATGAGGGTTCAGGATGGAAATATGGCCCCACAGTTCTCAGACTCTATATAACAGCTTCTATATAAAGCAGAGTTGTTCTGAGAACAGTGTGGTAAGAAATCCACATGATCTGCTTCTAAGAAAAAGGATGTTTTGACATTAGTTTTAGGTAGGTCAAGCTTTTACTTTCAGATTTTATTTGTAAAGCAAAAAACTGTTATCACAGAGAGAAAAAGAAGGTATGCTAGCTAGCAACAGGGAGTTGATTAATGCACAGCTGAAGACCTAAAAATGCCATGAATTTCCTGGCAAAGTATGTTAACGAGCAACAGGGAGCTGATGCAGCTGAGGACAAAAAATTCCATGAATTTGCTGGCAAACCCATAGAAACTGCACATGTTACTGCAGGACACTAAATGCATAGTCCTGCAAGATGCTGGGTCTCACCCCAGCAATTAAATCCTTCCCAAACTCAAGTCCTGTTCTGGGCTCAGATTGATCAGTTTGAGGACTCTATTTTTGTTATCTTCAGCACATTGTTTACACTTCTCAGAATGAGTCTATTTCCTTTTAATTACAGTTTGGCAAATCATTGCTCCCAACTGTTTGTTCAAAGACACTTCGAAAAACAAGCCTTTAAGTTTCAGAAGAAAATTATTACAACTGCACACAGTTATACTCAAAATCCAAACAGGAGCATGGATTTCTCACTGAGGGTCTCATCACCCTTCTTTCTAGAATCTGGATGAACCTTCAAGGTGTAAGGCCTTCGCAAATATTTAGTCTTCAAGAAGAGGATTCATGTCCAATGGCATGAATTAGCAGGGGGAAAAAAATAGAGTCAGTGTGTTTGTGTAAAAACTGCTGCATTAGGACAGATCAAAGATTCATCCAAATTGATGTCCAATGATTAATAATGAACACAAATATGCTCTGAGGATAAATATAATAATATCAGTGCAGGTATTATTAAAAGAGTTAAAGTGCAAAAAGATTTGAAATATGACCTTTTCATCTCATGTACAATCCACAGACTAATGCAGAGATGTGCAAAAATCCGGAAGGAAGAAAAACAGATGATAATTACCAACAAACAATAGGATTTGCAGAGCAAAGGTAATTTCAAAGAACTAAGACTACAGCTTCACAAAGATAGCAGGGCAGCTACACAAAACGAAGTTATCCCATCCAAGAGATTTCTGAGGAAACAATAAGGCTACAGAGATCCTAACTTGGGTCCTGGAAATGTGCCTTATCATGGTCCTGACACCTCCAACAGAGTATTTCCCACTTCTCAGGAAGGCTAGAGGTGAGGGAGAGGATCACATGGAAGCAGCTGTTCTGTTCTCACTTCTGTGGCAAGCTGGGTACACCCTGGGGTGAGGATCTCTCCTTTCAGGGCAATGACAGGCACTCTATCAACATCCCCTGCTCCAGGCTCCACAAAGTATTTGGCTTCCTCTCTCATAATATTTGGAATGAAAACAGCGCTATCCAAATGTCACGAACCTCCATTTTCTTTAATTAAATTGACTGCATTGATGGAGCCAGAAAGGTTCCTGAACATGAGGAATCACTCCATGAAATATTTCTAGTGTGGGCCCCTTGTAAATTCACCCCTCTCTGGCAGCTTTATGAATACAAAAAGGAAAACTGGACTGAAAGAAAACTTGGTGATATGCTGGGTAACATATGCAGAATACACTTTGAGAATAATGACATGGAGAAATCACTGGGGCATTCATATTTTAATATAAGGAATGTCATACTGGGTTATGTCAGTGGTCCATCTAACTCAAAATTGTCTCTGCATTTGGCAAATACAAGTTCTGCAGGACACAACCTAAAAAGAGGCAGCAAATCACTCATCAACTATTTTACTGGGTAGGATGAAACCCCGTGGCAATTAGACATTCAATGGACAAACGTGGAAACAGCAAAAACAAATACAGACCACAAATATGCAATGAGTTCAGGTCTGCACCATCAGGCAGAAAAAAAGGTTTTGATAGCAACACTTCAAGAAGAAAAGAAGTTGGAATAATGGAAGAGTTTGGAAGAGAATCATATTTCATCTGTGGCTGACTGCAGGGCGTGTGTGCAGGAGAGCCTCTGCTGATGCTGCAGTCACGCTCCAGGTGGGCAGAGCAGGGAGAGGTGGCACAGTCATGCTCGGGCAGCTGTGACAGCCCAGAAAGCTGCCCAGGTTTGTGGGTGACATTTAGAAGGCAGAAACATTTGTAACCTCAGCTGAAGAAGGGCTAGTGAAGGCCCAAGACTGAAACTAAAGTAATTCAAACTAAGAACAGCACGTGCGTTTTCAAACATGAGGATTATCGACCATCAAAAAGAAAAAAAAATTAAAAATAAATCTTAAAAGATTCTGTTAATCACCCTCTATTACCTGCCATCCATAAATCAAGACTAGAAGATTTTTTCTGGGAGCTACACTGTAACTCAGACCAACATTCTGAGCTCTCTGAAGAATTTCTGAGTATTATTCTAAAATCTGCTCTCTGTGAGAAGCAGGACCAGATGACCATGGTGGTACAGGATATTCTTAGCAGCCAGGAGAGTGGTGCTCTCTGCATTCTTAAGAGTGCAGATATTGGTTTATTCCCCTGGGCTTTTTCAGTGTTCCTAGAAGCAGGTATTCCAGCAGAATAAAGGAGAGGAAATAGGCCCTTGGACTCTTTCTAGTGCACAGCCAGTGGAATCAGCAAGGTGATGAGCACAGGGTGCTGCACTTTCACAAAAGATAAACTCAATCCATGCAGCTCAGAATTTGTGGTGGGGATGATTTGGGTGAAGAGAGAGGCCAAGCAGAGCTGACACACACGTACCAGCAGTAAAATGTTTACATCTGGGTTCTGTTTACTGGCCACATCTTTCACAGACCTCTTAGCTTCTATTTACAACATATCTTCTTCAAAAATTATAAATTGTTTTAGCTGGAACTGTCAGCACTATGCTGACAATGCTTAGTTGTATTGATTTTATGATGGAATATTATTTGCTTTGTTGAAGGTTTTGCAGAGCTGTTTCTAATCCAGTGATAGATGTTGGCAAACTATCCTTAGGAATTTTAACATTCTGACAGTTCTTGCAGTCTGAATATAATTAATAAAAAAAAGCTGTGGCAAACTGCTTAGTGGAACAAGACTATGGTTTGAGTCATTTCATTACAGTCTTTGACTAACAAATTGGAATCAATTTGTAAGGATAGAACAGAAGATTATTTTGGCATTTAAAGTATATTTAGAATGAGGGAAACATAAGATATCTCTTTTGGTTCCAACATTTAACCCATTGTCTCCAAGATACACATTTTTTTACTTTGGGAACTAATAATTTTAGTTTCCCATTTTTGTTTTTTCCTGTCTGTTCACCTGTATTTACCTACTTCCATCTCTCCTCAGACTCATTGTGAATCTGGCCAATAATTTGGGATGCAGTGAGTAAAACAGAATTACTGGAGAAATTTTTCCTTTGCGTATAGCAAAAGAAAAACAGGAAAATAATAATAATAATAAAAATAAAAATGAAGCAATATTTTAGAGCAGAGCTAAGCTGGTCTGATATGGTTTCTGGTATGGATTCCAATATATTTTCGCCAAGACAAGCAAAAGAAATGAGCCCATTTGAGCAAATTAAAAGTTGGCTGGGAGGAGCACAAGGGAGCACAGCACAAGGAACAGGAGCAGGGCTCTGAACAATGAAAGCAGGGAGATGCTGGATTTTGTTGCACTAAGGCTTGCTTTTCAAACCATCTGCTCCTCAGGCGTGAAGGAGTTTAAAAAGTGACCCGGATACGTGACTGGACCGTACAAAACACAATAGTAGGCACATGCTTTTTAATTAAAATCAGTGATTAAACAGCAAAACATCTGCTGAAGAAAAGGTCTTTATTTGGCTTTACAAATTTATAGAATGTTTTCAGTTAAAGGAAAATCTTAATAGTCCTATTTGTGATGCTGCAAGTATTTTTTAAACTAAAATAGGGATAACTGTGGTGTACTTTTGTGTGGGAAAGGACCTTCCATATCATCTTTATCTGAGAAGTCATCTCTTTTATCATCAAGTAAGACATAATGCTACATAAAGAAAATACAATATGGATGTTCTTTCATATTAGATTTTTACCATGATTAAAATAGGGTTCTTTCTATAAAGCCAGAGCTGCTGAAGTCTCTGGGATTTGCAATGGTACTTGGCAGCAAACAAATGGGAACTATAGGGGAGAAGTGTATGCTACAGCATATAAACAAAAGGCAGGAAGATAACTATGAAACATTTTATCAGTGCTCTGCAAGAAAGAACATTTATATCTGAAGCTGAGAGATGAGTCCATCCTTCAAGGCTTAAACAGAAAAAAAATGGTTTTTTGGATCCATGCAGACAGAGTGAAAATGACTGTGGGAGCATTAGATTCTTAAAATTCCAAGCTAAGAAAATTTTTGTGGTATCTGATTGGTTTTATCTTAATTTCATAGCACATAATGGTTCAAGATAAGAATTTCCCTACTTTTCAAGTGGTTAGAGGCAAATCTGTTAGCCAAAACTGCTAAACAAGGTATTATTATTTTAAAATTATTTGGAAATTCTCTAGATGCTAAAAACCACCCTGCTTCAGCTTTATTTCCATACAAGGGCACAAAGCTAGCTGCCAATAAAAACAAATTATCTGGGCAGCAATCAGAAATCCTCACAAACATTAAATAAAATGCCATAAGGTACTGTACCAGGAGTGCCATACCATAAGGTACCATAAGCACTGAAATATATTGTATGTCAAACCGTGTTAGCAAATATGCTTCACTAACACTCATCAAGGAGCAGGAAAATCCCAGCTTCTATTCCCCTAATCCTTAGAGCAGAAAGCATTCTATAAATAGATGTTTAAAAAAAACCATAGTATATTGCTGTTGTTCCAATATTTTACCGTTACTGCTCACTTACAGTATCTGACTTGCTTCCTAAATGTAAGGAAATTAATATTTAGAGCTGACTTGGAGGGGAAAAATTTCAATCTTAGATTGAAATTAAAGTTTAACACCACCTGGACTCAGCCAGAGCTTTCTTAAATGCTGTCCAGGTCTTCAATACTCAATAAAAACCATTTCCAAGTCATTTCTCTGTACATCTGCAAATCTCATCAGAATGCTATTTATAAAATACCCCGAATTTGAGCTTCATTTGCTGAGATAAAATATCTGAGATAGATGACGGGGACACACAGCCCCACGTTCACAGAGCTGTGGTTTGGTGCCTGAATGGAAAACCCTGGGATGGGGAGGAGCTGGATACACCCTTCAAAGGGCAAACACCAACCCAGATTTGGGTGAACCACCCTGCATTAGTGTAAGCCTTGCTGAGGTTTCTATATCCCCTCCAGTGTCAAATATGTTCCCACATGTATCCCCTCAGCAATGCTTCGTATTCTGATGTCCATAACAATTAAATAGAAACATATGAAAGACACGTCACAGGAGCACAGCTCTGCTCTACAGGATAATTAAAACTACTCATTCACCACCACTTCTCTCCCTTGTACTTTCAAAAAGGCAGAAAAAATCAGAAGTCTAAAGTAAAGTTATAGCTGTGTTCAGCTATTCTTCCTCTCTGGGAACTGCCTGAACTGCAAAAGAAGAAGGCAAATATGGTGGGCACTGGACAGCAGATGAGACTGAGCCCCTTCCAGAGCACTCCTCATGCAACTTCTGTATTTTGGGGACCACATCCATCCTTTTTAAAGTACATGGCCCTAAGAAAGAATTCAGGCACCTGAGCTGCAAACTTTTGACCTGTGTGTCCTCAATTCCCAGTGACCCATAAATTACCAAATAGACTTTGATTTACAATGCTCTTCCTCCTCCTCACTTTTCTTGTAAAAACAGCTGCCCTAAGAAGAATGTTAAAGTGACATGTTGCTTATAAAAAAAATCACTTGCTAACATCTCCATTAAACAATTGCATTTGAATCCTTAATGCCAATTGTAAAGTTTCTGTTGGATTTCTAGGATTCTGTTTAAAGCAGGAGTTATTTTTCTCCTTTAATGCTGGTGGGTCCCTGACAGCTTACATCATTACTCCAAAGGATACAAAGGACTTAAAAGTACCTTTCAGGCATTGGTTTAAATCAAACAGCAGTGGGGGAAAATGAACTTGTGTGTGAAAGGTTTGAATCTTCTGACATCCATTTCCTCACATTTGCAAGTAGGTTGAAAACTGCAATTGAATAACTGAATCAAAAGAAATGAAAGATATGAATACTTGCACTAATTTTTTTTTTTTTTTTTTTGGTTTCTCCCAGTGATGATAATCTAACAAAGATACGTTTTTCAATCACATCTCATTACTAAATGAAAGTAGCCTTTTATACTTCTTTACATGGAGATCAGGAAAATGGTAAAGTCGGCACTGGAATTCAGCAGTGCTGATATTTGCCACCACTCCAAGACAAAGAAGGCTTTGTTGTCATTTCAGCATGATTATTTTTCCCATAAGATTCTGACTCACCCCCACCATAATTTTCAACAAAAAAAAAAAAAATAGAAGGAGAAAAAACGGGCTTTTAAAAGCAAAAATGTAGCTTCTAAAATAAACTTCCCTGAACAAAACATTTCTTGTTTTTCAGATTTTACGTCCTTGATTAAATATTAAAGATGAAACATTGCAGAGCATCAGCATATTTCTTCATTAAACCAAAGGGACATCCTGAAGATATCCTTGTGCTTTATTTCTGCCTGGCTATACCACAGGATCAGCAAAATATGCAACTATCATAACCTTGACCACTGCCTTTCACATTCAACAGGGACCTGGGTTTTACATAGCATTATCCCTGGAGTTATCTGTTTTAGTTTTCCTATTTTTATGTGTTTAGACACAAATTATTTACAAACTGCTGGTTTACAGTGACTAATTCTCAAAAAAAAAAAAATATAAGAAAATCAGCAAAAATATCTTAAAAAAACTCAGTACAGTCTTGAGTAAGCAGGAGATGAGGAACAAAAATCCAGAAGGAGCAAGAGAACAGAGCAACACTTGAAGCCAGAGGGTTTCTGTTCAAGAACAGCTTATGATGGAAGGTACAAAACAGAGATATATCCAAGGCAATTCCTGGATCAGAAAAATATTGATTATCCATAATATATTCCCATCCACAAATCAAGCTCAATATAATATAAAAATAGTAGGAAAAAGAAAATTTCACCGCTGAGGAGAGCTATGAATCACTAAGGAGTAGAAGGCAGGTAGTTTGACATAAAGACAAACATCTTAAGAGGTTGTTTCCTATGATGAATTATGAAAAACTGTTTCTTTGAAATGCTGCTCTTTCCATTACATCTATGCATAGGTCAAAATATTTCAAAACTGCTTTTTACAGAAAATAAAGGTGTGGTGGGGTAATCAACAAACACATAAAAGAAGATCATTGACCAATGGCTAGAAAATGCAGAGACTAAAGTGACACTTCCACCCAATTAATACTTATTTAATTAAATCCAGTCCAGGAAATGAGCACAAGGCCTTTCCACAGGAGCCAAGAGCCTGGCAATGGCTGCTCCTGCATGTGGTAAAACAGGCTCTGGTTCAAGGTTTCAGTTGTGGCAAAGCCAAAAAAGCACTTGAGCCAGGGTCTTACACATCTTCAATATCTTCATGAATCTCTCCAAAACTCCAGCCTGAACCTAGAAAATTGTGAGCCAGTGAAACCTAAAGAAATATTTGTTTAAAAAAAAAAAGTCTATTCTTTTCACTTCCATTTTTCAAATATTTCATTTAGTTAAAACACTTCATGATAGTTCTTTTCTCTTCAAGGCATGCTCTGACCAGAGACAAACACAGTGAAGTGCTGCACAGAGTGAAATAAGACTCCAAGCCCAGAAGAGTTTACATTCAAATCTTTGTATCTGAGAATCCAAGAATGAGACCAAAAAACTCAAGAAAAGTCTCCTCTCATTTAGAAGACTAAATGATTATAACATTTTTTTTGTTAATGTGCACATTTATTTTTATTAGCATTGAAGATTAAATGAATAGAAATGGACAAAAGATGAAATTCTGATTCTAGAGAAGTCAGTTTGTAAAACAACCCATTAGAAATGAAACTCTTCCTGTACAACTTCTTCTAACAGTAATGGAGTGTGCAGGGCTAACAGCATAACAAGCTAAAAATAAGCTCTCACAGATATTAAAAGTAGATGCCAAGAAGGAGATCTGGACATTTGTCTGAATTCAGATTCTCACTTGGCAAGGTTCTGAAGGCAAACCTAATTAAAGGTTACAGTTGGCTACATTGCATTACCCAGACATTACAGACTATAATTGTTCTAGGACCATGTGAGTGTTTAATTTGTACCAAAAAATACCTCACAGTTAAATTAAACATTTATCTATTTGAGATAGTGAGCTAAACACCCACTCAAAAGAGAAGGGAAAAAAAATCAGAAAAGGTAACAATGAATAGCAACATAACACTTAGAAAACTTTTGCTAGTTCAACTTCCACTACGATACTCAGCGTGAAGCTCACAGCACTGCCACATGCAGAAGGAGGTTGCATTGACAAAATCGGGTCATTGTCTGAGAAATACAGGAAATCTCTCTCTCCTCTTTTGTTTCTGAGCAATGAATGCAGTGCTGGTTGGGCAAAGTCTGGAATTGGGCACCTAACACAATAATGAGACTGAAATGAAGTCAAAGTTAAGAACAAAGTTCCACCTCCACTGCAGCACAGGGCTGAGCACTACTCTGGAGTGCCAAACACTTGTTCAATCAGTTCCTCTGCCCAAGTGCATCTCAGCTAAAATTGTCCACCTCTCAAGATGCAGCCTTTTTGGGTGAGCTGCTCTCATTCCCATGAGAGCAAAAAATTGGGCCATGAAACTTGAACCTGGTCCATCGATGCATCTGAAGCCCACCAATCCCCTGATTTTCTTGGGCAACCTAACCTTGAAGACACAAAAAACTGTGTAAGAACTCAAAAGCTCTGGAGTTAGGCCTTAATTTCCTGAGCTAAGCCTCCACAATCTGATTTTAGCATACAACAACCTCTCTAGAGCCTCCCAGAGGCACTTGAGCAGTCAAATTTGGTCAGGACTATACTCTTTGGTGCTGATGCCTCCCTTTTTTGTAGCAGCATGATGGCTGGATTACTCACACTGGGAGTAGGAGGCAGTGGATTTAAATCTCTGAACAGTCTGATGGAACCAAATTTGTATTTTCCATGTCCTGGGAGAATGACTAAATCCCTGCCTCCAGCCTGATGACTCTAAGTGAGTTTCCACTCCCTGCAATGTAGGTACATTTTGCAAGAGATCTTCACTGGATAAAAAGAAATATTGTGGGTCACCTGATGTAAATGGCACTATAAATCTTGAAGTTGATGAAAAGTTGAACTGTTTTAGAAATATATTACTTCCTTGGACTTCAAAGGTCTGTGAAGGACCCTGCATTCCAAGTGGAAGTTTTAATTCCTGAGAATAAGAGGGAGAAAAATAGTGCTAGAAGTGGTTTGAGGATATCTGCCAAATTTGATGTGTGACTGGCACAGATCTGGCTCGGTGTTCATGCACATACATCAACAACTTGGGCTGCCAGGGAATGTCAGTATTGAACTGGATTGGTGTTCCATACCTTGGAGTTTCAAGGATCAGCTGCAAAGACCATCCTCAGATTTGCATCTTGGCAGACCCAGATCCAGACAGGTACTCACTGCCTCGTTGCTGTTTCCCCAGGGTCAGCCTCAAGTTTCACATTGATCAGCCACATCCCAGTGAAAAAACACGGCCAAAGCCTGGTTTCAACTAACAGCTCACACTGAGGCAGCTCTTTAATTTCGCTGTCTTAGACCAAAACTTTCAGAGGTGCTCTGCTTGCTTAAAGACAAAAGGCTTATTTATACTCTGATTTTATGTCCCTACCAGATACTTGCATTTCTAGAGGATGGTTATGTTTTGAAATTCATCTATGCAAATAAACTGACTTACACAGCTCTGGGTCCCTGAATAACACACTTATAGATAAATCAATGGGTTTGCTCTGTTCCAGCTGGAAATCTTTCACCTGAAGCCATGCAAAGCGGATCCTATCTTACTTTGTACATCATCAGCAAAAACTCTCATCTGAATTTTGGAAGCCTCATATGAGTGACAAAGAGGAAGAGGCAAAAGAATTACTCTTGTTTTCAAGAGGAGGTGGAATCTGCAGAATCTAGCTGCAACAATCTATGTTTTTCAAGTGTCTCCATGTCTTGTGGGGTCTTTTGCACTCGTGAGAAGGAAGTGCAAGTGTGAAAGAGAAGAAAGCTACGAACACATTGCTGCCCCCTTTATCATGAAGTCAGTGTTCTGTGACTTCGACATTTTAAGTCATTTTATACAAAAATAAGAATGTCACAAAAAAACATGCATTAGTTAGGATGGCAGATTTAGACCTCTGTGCTGAAACAGAGACCTCCAACACAAGTGAAACATACAGTAATGCATAGAAGTTACAGTATGTTAAATACAAAGAACAAGGTTATGATCAAAAACAATATGAACTTAAAAATTCATGGTTACTCATGCTACACCATATGTCTTCCACCACCTAGCCACAACAGGGTGCCCTTTAATTACTCTGCTAATGTGCTCTTTGTGTCTAAGTGCTGGAGGACATATGGTACATTTCAGTTGTAGCCATGAATTTCATGTCTTTAATGCTTTCTGTCAAAATTGAGATGTCCTTTTAAATGTATACGTGTGTATACATTTGAATTTATATGCTGATGTTGTCACCTCTTTGAATCCCTATACTGTTCTGCACCTCATGGTGCAATTCATTTATACTCCATTTCAGGAGCAAATGGATAAAAAAATTGAAATCTATTATATTTTTATTGCACAGACATATTAAAACCAAACAAAAACACAGCACCACCTACTTAATGACCTGGAAGAGGGAGGGACAGGCAGGTAAATCACCAGTTATATAAAAATGGCTTTTTAGTTTCAAACTTTCTGGCCGAGCTTATGCACAGAAATACTAAGTGAATTGACTGCACTTCTGCCTTATTCTTTGAGATTGTATCAGAGAGCAGCTTTGCAATTTATTGTCATGTGCTGCTGTCCATTAACAGACAATATTTTTAATATATTTTTTCATTTCAGGTTGAAAGGGAAGAAGGTTTTGTCAGTCTCCTCAATTTTTCTGCAAGTGACAGTTCAGATAGGAGCTGATGAATGAAAATGCCATTCTGATGTGCCTAATGCATTGTAGGCAGCGATCAGATCTTTGGTATAAACAAGGTGCAACACGGACTTCAGAACATGGTATTCCTCATCTTAAAAGGTGTCAGTGTCTAGACAAAGAGGATGACATCCTTTAAAGTGCCTTTGGAAATTAGACAGCAATTCAATGCACCCTGGACTCAGATGGTGGTGATGTGCTTGATGTATGTACAGTCAAGACAATTAAGTTACATTAATCACATTCTGAGTCAATTACAGTTCCAGAGAGATTTGGGATTTGCCCTATGTAGGAAGAAAGCTCATTTTATGTTCCAGTTACAATAAAGAATTTCTCAAGCATCTCCTGTGTCATTTAGGGGTTTAAATCAGAGACAGGTCTTACATCAGCCACTGAATCCTACAATGCTTCCTCCAGTCCCCCACACTGCAACCTACAAAGGCTTCAAATGCTGCTGCTCAGACTGAACAGATCAAGGTCAAATATTGTGCTAGAAAACACAGGATTAAAGTACCCCATGCCATTTTACAGGTAAGGAAACTTACAGACTGTAAATAGCCAGTGAGAAAACCAGAAATGTAGCTCTATGATGGGTTGAGTTTATTCTTTCAGGCTTGATGATGCTGCTGCAACTTCTAAATTAATCAACATTCTGATGCTTGTCTTTGATTTGTAAACTCACATGAAGTGCAGTTTCTTACCTGGGGGAATGTTGGGTACAAACTGGAAGTCCAGCATTTGGCTGTTCTTATTCTGGAGAGCATAAATAAATCCCCAATCTAAACTAGTTTCTAAACTAGACCAAAACACAATAATCTCAGAACTAATCATGGGAAATAATTGTCAAACTGAAAGACACAGAGAACTTCCCCTCTACCATGACTGCCTAGAACTACTGCCCCTTTTTGTTGCCTTTTATCAGCATGTGAGCTCCATTTGAGACAAGGGAGCAGGAGAACCATGGCACGAGGAGATTAGGTTATTGGGGATTATGTGGACAAATTCCACACATTCTTACATAGAATGAAAACTCTCTGTAGCCATTTATGATTCAGTTTCCTTGAAACTATGCCAACTGAATTATGGCTGTTTGAGACCAATCTGCCAAAATTCACAGGATAAAGCAAAATGTTTACAAGGTAATGCAACTCAGTGCACAAGATGGCTAACAGCACATACAGCTAAAGATTCACAGCTATTCAGGGGAAAAGAGACAAAGTGCTGTAAACAATTTTCTATGAAATAGCTTTCAAAACACTGCCCAAACCAGATAAAAACACCAGAGGCTATAAAAAATTGTCAGAAATTGCAAGTTCATGCTTTCAATAACCCTCCAACTTGGCAGTGTCTTTCTACAATTGCGTTAAAAGAAAATAAATTCTATTTACATGGGCAATAAGCTCAGTTTCCATATTTGCAACTTCCAAAGGCAGTCCGAGTGCAAGGCCAACCTGGGAGGTCAAATTAATTACAACTGTCTCTTGTAAAGGTTTGTATATTGGAAAATTGCAGCTAATCTGAATTCATATCCAGCACAATATAATGTCATTTGAAGTAGAAGAACAGAATAAACTATTTCGTGGAGGATTAGTTAATTGCAAACAAAGTATAATAGATTACTCTGAATCAAAGTCTCCTTATGGGAGATCAAGGATTATGCTTATTTTAGCACTGGGACAATGACTCAGATTTCTTCACGCAAATTTAAGCAGCAAAACTAAAACTAAAAGGTAAAATTCAGCCATACTCATTATTTACTATTATTGTGCCTGGAAATAGCAAAAAGTAAAACATTTTGCCTCAGAAATATGACATTGAAGTTTTTAAAATGATTTTATAATAGTGAATGCTTGAGCTTGTCCAGAGGGGGCAACAAGGCTGGTGAGGGGCTGGGAACACAAACCCTGTGAGGAACCCCTGAGGGAGCTGGGGGTGCTCAGCCTGGAGAAAAGGAGACTCAGGGGTGCCCTCAGCACTCTCTGCAATCCCTGAAAGGTGCCTGTGCCCAGCTGGGCCTGGGCTCTGTCTGCAGCAGCTCTGACAGAACCAGAGCACACAGCCTTAAGATGCACCATGGTAAATACAGATTGGACATTAGGAAAAAGTTTTTCACAGAATGAGTGATTAAGTTCTGGAATGGCCTGCCCAGAGAGATGGTGGAGTCACCATCCCTGGATGTGGTTAAAAAAAACTGAATGTGGCACTCAGTGCCATGGTTTGGTTGAGGTGTTAGGGCTGGGCTGGGCTCGATGATCTTGAAGGTCTCCTCCAACTTTGTGATTCTGTGAAAGCATTAAACAGAACTAATAATCTGAAATTTGAGAAAGTTTTAAATCCAACAGGCTTTTCCATTAACATGGGGTCCATTGCATTTGGCAAACACCTTTTTCATAAAAAAAATGCTTCTATGGTTCAGGCTTGACTTTACATCTATGACTGCATTGAAACGACTGAGCAAATACCTGAGGGATCCCATATGTGTAGACAGAACAAAAAGAAAAATGATATTTAGATAGGAGGATACCTTCAACTGTCAGTCTACGTACAGTGACAGACGTTTAGATGGCTTATTATACTGAAAGAAATAAATAAAAGAGCCTTTTTTCTTTTAGGTTGGGGGGTCTGGGAGTCTTTTTTTTTTAATTTTTTGTTTTCATTAACTGCTAAACACGAGAAGATTTTTTTTTCCCTCTTTTGTCCAGAAAATAAAAAAGTTCCCTTGTGGTTGATTTTCATCCAGTTCCTAAATGAAAGAACTATCAAAGAAAGTTACAGTGTATATTACTTTTCATTTCAGAAGGATTTCAGCAATCCCTAAACCTCCAATAGTATCTTCTTGACAACCTAATCTCTTTGTTGTAGTAGCTAAATTAAACCAAACTGCCATCAGTGAAAGCTCTCAGGAGTAACTCAAGGATATTCAGTACATATGATCTATAAGAGTACAGTAACCCATCTTTAAAAAAAACTGTTTAGGATAGAAATTTTTATTAAAGACCAAAGTCTTCACAGAACATTTGTATTTAACAATTATTTTTGTCTATTCTCGTCTTCCAAATGACCTCAATCTTTCTTATTTGAAGTTTAAGTTCAAAAATTAAATCTTCATTGGCCAAAAAAACCCCAAAACACAGAAAAATATAAACTTTTAGAAAAATTAATTATTTTTGTTGAGTTGAACATAAAAACAACCATGAAATACCACAGATTGTATTTCCATGTAATCAGTGTAATGCCCAGACACATCTTTTCAGGTATTTCTATGAGGGCAAGAAAAACCCATTGCTCAAATGATGCATGAATGCCACATTTGAGTAGGGAAGGAAGGCATCCAATCCTGCTTAACACAAGACCACCATTATGAAGGAAGGGAAGAAACTGAATTTTATTCCCACAAATTGAAACAGAGGAAGAAAACAGGTGGGAAAGAATTTTTACTTGAGCTGCCCATCACACTTAACAAGCTTTTATACTTGGCTGGAACCTGAAATGCTCAATGATGGGAGCAGGATACAGATCTGGTCAAGACAGAATATCTGACCACAAAATCCACACACCCCACAATCTGCCACCCCATAGTTCAGATAAATTTAGTTAAAAGAATACGTGAAAAATGGTGCTAAACACAGAAAAAAAAGCCACGAATTCCAAATTTCACCAGCATTTTCCATTCAATGAAAAAAAGCAGGGCTGTTTTAAAATATCAGGAGCATTTGTCTTTGAGAAGGGTATCTATGGTATTTTCCTTGCTCTGAGTGGAGAATGGGATATACACCATGATAAACTTCACTACTAAACATGCTAAACACTAACTTCCATATTGAGAATCCTAAAACCACCGATATCAATTACAGCCTGAAAAATGTCAGAGCTCCCAACTGCTATCGTGATTTTCACTCCGAGTTGTCTAAGGCCAGAAGGATAAATCCACTACAGAGCACCTACAGATTTTTGAATACTGATTTTGCTGCAGGTGGTACAGCTTTGCGATTGAAAATCAAACTCCTTGCTACTGGCTGTGCATGTACATTTAAAGTAACAGTTTAGAAACCCAAGTTTGGAAACTATTTACTCCTTATTCTTAATTAAGGAGTGGTTAAGAAGATGACACAGACCCAGGAGCCCCTGGGACATCTTGCTATGTAAAACAAAGTGGGGATGAATGCTATTGTGAGCAACAGTAGATATCACTGCTTCATGCCTCTAGTTTTCTTCAGTTTTGGGGATTTTTAAAAATTAACATATGAGGAGATGACAAATAAAACCTCTCAGACATTTTTTTAGGAGACATAAAACTAATTTGCATGCTGTCTTGCTTTGAGTTTGCAGCAGCAGATACCATTTTCAGAGACGGGGACACACTTGTCACCATGATAACTACAACTGAATTCTCGTTATCTCTGTAACACAACAGAACACGTTTAAGATGAGGGAACAAAACAGGGAGAGTAAAAACATTTTGTTTTCCCATTTGTGGGAAAAGAATTC
Source organism: Dicaeum eximium (assembly GCA_013396995.1). Taxonomy (NCBI): domain Eukaryota; kingdom Metazoa; phylum Chordata; class Aves; order Passeriformes; family Dicaeidae; genus Dicaeum; species Dicaeum eximium. The sequence goes on along the minus strand of VWZP01001339.1, from coordinate 1,196,044 downwards.
AAAAAATAGGAGGTAGGAACGTGCAACTCCTGCCACCACCTAAGGAGTCAGGTGAGTCCAGCATCCTGAACCTCCAGCTTTACTCAGTTGAGCAGGTGGCAGCTATTTAGTGAAACAGCATTTTAAGAGCACCGAGTGAAAAGTCCACACTGGGTGTTATTAGTGCATTGTGTCCTCTGTGAGAGTGATGGGAAGCAGGAGCTGCTAAATGGTATCAGTCAAATATAACGATTTGTTACTGATGCTGTCGCCTGCCTCTGAGCGTTGGCTGCTCTCCCCCTGCTCCGCTATTCACAGCCAGGGAACGCTCAGCCCGTGTCTGTCAGCCCGAGGTTATCTCTGAACCTTTGTCACCTGGAGGCACATTTAGACGTGGTAACACGCAAAACCCCTTTTTCTCACTCATCAACACTTCGTATTACGGTGTCAGAGAGAGGATATTGCACAAAGGACCCTGGCTGCCCAAACTGGTTGGTGAGATGTCAGAGCCATTTCATGGCAATCAAATGAACATATTTATTCGCAGATGAAATAACTGAACATAGGTTTATCGTAGTTTTGATTCAGTCCTCGTCTTTTCTGCAGGAACAAACAAAAGCTTTCATCTTGGACAGCAATGCAGATGGTAAAAGTAAAAGAACATTACAGAAAAAGATCTGTCTTAAAATTCAGACTTTATATAACAAATTACTTGAAAGGGCAAACAGAATGCTGTCATATTCCTTTCCATGTTACAAGGAGCCCCACAGCACAACTTCTATTTTAAATAAAAAGAAATACTGTAAAAGTTAAATAATTATGAAAAATCTTCAAGCCCTAGTAATTGGAAGGGTCCCAAAATCCCTTTGTGTTTCATGCTGAGATGCACGGAGTTGTTCCTATTTAATTGAAAATGTATTAACATTACAATTTCAAAGGATCAAAAATAAAAGGAGTTTCCTGAAAATTTAAACCAGGCTTTCAGTGTTTCCTGTTGTGCAGAAAAAAGATCTACATTTAATGGTATAAACTGTAGAAAAGGACCTAAAGAGGGCAATTTCTTAATTCTTCAGGGAAACTGGTGGGAAGTAAAATGGTGTATAATTAGTTTTGGTGGGTTTTCTTTTCAAATATATTTAAAACTTTGTGAAGGTTAATGCTCCCACACATCTGCATTCAAGCACCAACTTCATCTGAATGGTGTTTTCACTAATTTTAGATCACACTAATTTAAATTTACAAATACCAAAGGCATCTCCTTTGAAACCCTTAAAAATGTTTACACTTTCTTTTTCATGTTTTAAAACTGTTGCTTATTATAATACTGCATATTCTTTCAGTGTTAATTATTTTTCCTTCTTGATATATTATGGATATACATATAGCCTCAAGAAAATATCTTGTTTATATTTATAAAAACATATATAACATAACATAACTTCTTTTTTTTTTAAAGCTGCTTACTTACACCTTGTGATGCCTCTTAAAAACTGTAATTTCACAAGTAGTCACTCACTGGTCATGCCATTTTATGGGAAAATGCAATCAATGGCCCAACAGTAATTGGTAAATATTATGCTCATCAAACTGTACTTTTACTTTGGTCTCCAATTACCCAAAACTTTGAAAGGCCTGATGCATAAGCCAGTCAGAACGCCCTAGATCAATACTGGTGGAGTGAGCAACTGACACTTCTTAGAACCATAAATTAAATGATTACATCAATCATTTTTCCTTTTTTATGTAAACAATGTTAAGGCAACAGAACACTGCTACAGGATCAATGTCTCCTGCTTGGAAAATAAATTCCTCAACACTTATGCAGCAGCAGGAGATTTTTATTGTACAACAACAGTCTATACCATCTTCTTAATTACAGCAACAATCATTAGAGTTTGTGCTGGATTTGGGTGGGAGAGAGTTAATTTTATTCCTAATAGGTACTACAGCGCTGTGCTTTGGATTTAGGATGAGAACAATATTGCTAACACTGATGTTTCAGCTATTGCTGAGCAGTATTTACATTTATCAAGGACTTTAAAGGTTCTCTGCTTTTTGTATTTTATATTTGGTATATCAATGATATCATTAATATTTAAAATATTAAACTATTCTTGCCTCAACCCACAAGTTTTCTTACTTCATCTTTTCCCATCCCACTGGGGAATATGAACGAGCAGCTGGATGGTTCTCAGTTGTTGGGGCCAAAACATGACACTTATGAGGAAGAAATAAAAAGAAACAGTGCAGTTTCTTTTACAACACAATTCCTTGCAGGGCATACTCCCACTGCTTCAGAAGGGGCAGGAGCTGATGCTTTATTTTGTTTTAAAAAAACATAAAATGAGCCAAAAATAGGAAAGGAAGTCCTCTCAGGATGCCTGACCAGTGCTCAAACCCCTACACTGGAGCTGGTCAGCAAACAGCAAGGGTGAGGTCAAACTGATTTGTTGCACAGAGGCATCCCCACCTTCTCACTGGGGCACTCTGCCCTTGAGTGGCTCTGCACACACCTGACATGCACAGGGGCAGCAGGAGCTGTGGTTCCCTCCACAACCTACACCTGGACCCCTCCCCACGCATCCCTGCTCTCCTCAGAGCTGTGCCAGCACTCTTGGCTGGCACCTACAGAAAGCATTTGGTGCACCCTGAGCTGTGGCAGCAGCTGGAGAATGTGTCCCACCCCTGAGCGACCCATCCACACCGACTCCTCCAACGCAGCCCCACAGTTATTCCAGCCCGTGTCCAGCCCCAGGAGCTGCTGATTTTCCCAATCATTCCTAGTTCAGAAGTCCCCCTGCAAATGGAGGTACAGCTGGTCAGATTTTCATCTTTTGCCAAGGTATAGGTAGTCCTGGTTTTCTCCACTGCTTGCTGTGAGCAAACTACAAATGCAGGGTTGATGCTGGAGCCCAACATCATTTCAACTAGCCAACTCTAAGGGTGCCAATTTTTATTTTAGACATGTATTTGTGCCCTGAAAATGCAGCTCATCAGTGATGTTGACTGCTCACACACTTCTATCAATGCAGCAATGATAATTCACTTGTTAATACCACAATACCAAAATCAATGTAATAAATCTGGGATACATCAGGTTCCAGTTACCTCCTTTTAGAGACTGATACATTCTCCATCACTTATGGCCAATGCTAATTCTTCGTGTTAAGCAGAAGGGATGCTCCTTTTCCAGTTCAGACCTCTGGAACCACAACAGATCACCTCAAGCCATTCCCAGGAAAACCCATCTCACTGTATTGAGTCAGGCTTTGTAAGGCCCAGCCTCCTGGGGGTTTGTTCCCTGCACTGACATTCTGCTTTGCCTAAACCAGGGGACACTTCACTGCTGCTCTCTGAGCATGGGAGGGGGATAACGGAGTATTAAAATATTTCATCTTTTCCCCTTATAGTTATTTATTTAAATATATTCTTCATGTAATCTGCAACAGAAAATTAAGAATCCAGGACTTCTTAATTTATCTTAATTTTCTCATACACAAGCACCAGATAAACCATATAGATTTGCAAATCACAGATCTATGGTCTTTATTACATGTGAAAATTTGCAGGGACATTTGAGAAAAATGTCCAAATACCTCTGCATTTCTCTATGGCTTAATGAGTAGTTTAACATGGTAAAAACACAATGCTGGCTTGCCAAGCATATAATTCAAACAAAATTCCAAGAACATGTTAAAGTAGATATTTATCTCTCTAATCAATAAAAGTGGAGTTATAAGTTTTTTGTGCTTTTTTGGTGAAATAACTGGTAGTTTCTATTCAGACAGATTATGCCACTTTGGATGTGATACTCCACAAAAAGGGATCATCTTACATTTCAAGAATTAGATTACTAAAGTAAGAGAAACAAAATATTTTGATCACATCTCATCCAGCAAGAATATCTGATCCCCTCCCGAAAAAGCGACAACTCCAGGCTTCAGCAGAATCATATTTCTCTGCTCAGGGATATTGGAGAGGCAGCTCCCATTACCAGTGTCTGCCACTGCCTAATTAGCCACTGGGCTTTGGGGCACAGTTGCCTCAAAATGCCTACTTTTGTCTTTGGCACTTCAAAATGAAGCTTTGTAAGAGAACACCGGGCCCTTGGGAATAAGCATGCAATTTCCAGAATACAGCTGAGACCTCCTGCCTGCTTGGTAATGGAACAGGCAGTCAGAGCAGGGCTGAATCTGGGAGAAGTTTCTCAAAGAGGGTGACAGAGTGGAGAGAGAGGCTCCTTTCCACTCTTTCCTGAGTTGAATAAGATGTCTCTGTCACCAAGATTGCAGACTTCATTATTACTTCTAAGAAGGAGCTGGTGGAGGTGACTAATGACAAGTGTGACAGATGTGATTGGGAACATCGGATGTGACCCAGGCTGAGCTGCCCTCCTCTCAACAACAATGCAGTCAGGAGAGACTTTTACTCTGAGCCTTTGCTAATACTTCATAATGAAAAGCAGTTCCATGCTGAAAAAAAGGAATCAAAAGCTCAGCCTTAACCTCGAGGTGGTTTCATCATCTGAAGCAGCTGACATATTGCCTCACTGGATCACACACACACACTCATATCCCCAAAAAAAGATATGGCAACAGTAATAGATGTCCTAAAGCAAGAGTTTCAGTTTATAGTGACTCATGTAGCAACTGCATTCTCAGAAATTAAGTCTAGTGTAAATGATATGACTGTTTTGCCAGAGTGGGGTGTAAGCTCGGATGAAACATCCAAGAGAATAATCCTATTATGGCCTGGCAGCTGGGTAACTGTGAGAAAAGAAACAAGTTTCTTATACATCTGAGTCATCATCTACTGAACTGAATTATTTGAATGTGAAGGCTCTGAGACCTTTCATTAATGAACATGTGGGAGACACATGCCTATGTTAGTCCATAAAGACAGGTGGGTCAAAAAATTGGCTGCAGAAGAAAAACAAATTATATGTAATGATATTAAATAAAAAAAAGTAAGATTTTGGTATTAAATACAGATCTGGGGGGAAAAAAGTTCCAAAGACAGTAGAAAATTTGTTCAGGCAGTGCATTTACCCCCATATAGTTCATCTTTATATATTGAAAGAATGAAAGGTTGCAACTGAGAACAACCATAATGAGATATTTTACTGGACATATTTTTGCCAATTAGACAAAACCAGAATCTTTGTCACAAGTAAGAGTTCTGATTGCTCCATTAAAGCTAGACAATTTTAGGCCAGGCTGTTTTGTCTTCAGTCCAGTCTGTTCTCACCGGTATCTGAAATTTGTATCAAATGCTAGAGGTTGGAGTGTCCCAAATCATTAATTTTGGGCAGCTGTTAAAGAAGTGCAAGCACAGGCCAGGCACTTGCTCTTTGCCACATGTGGGTTTGCCACAGCCTCCAGAACAAAAGACACAACCCCTTTCAATCCAGCTCTGCTCAACAGAGCACACAAACACCTAAATCACATTGAAATTGATAAAGTTAAACATATTCCTACAGGTTTTGTTGAACAGGTGCTTCAAGGAAATATTCTGAAAAGTCCAATTTATTCATAGTTGTGACTATAAAATTAGGAGATGTCAACACTTCTGTCACCCTCCCAACTCTTGCTATATTTAGTTATTGACTTTTACCTTTCCTAGCAACAGGAAAGCATTTGGAGTAGGTGCCAAATTGGGCAATGATAATCAGTTAAAAAGCAAAATATATTTGGCACCAGATAGCAGCAAGGTTCTCCACTACCACACTTAATGAATAACACTTCTCCTTTCCTGTGTGCAGGCAGCTGTCATTTTGAAGCAGACAAGCCAAACCTTGCTTTGCATGTTCTTCTGGAGATTACAGATCACTACTCAATTCAGCTGCTGCAGACAAATTTTGGGGATACCATTACCCTGCTGGCAGGTCTCACAGGTGTGTTCCCTCATAGGGCCCAGGCACTCTGTGATCATGGAGGCACTAAGGATGCAAAAGACCTCCAAGATCATCAAATCCAGCCTTCAAAAAACACCACTGTGCCCATACTGCAAAGTGCCACATCTGCTCCTTTTTTGAACACTTCAGTGACTCCACCCCTTCCTTGGGGAGCCTGTTCCATCTCTCCCTCACAACAGGTTTGAGCTCTTCAGACCTGCCACAACTAAATTAGTGTGTGAGAAAAGGGTCAGTAACAGGAAATGGACAGAAGGACACAAGACATTAAAAAAAAGAACAGAAGGATGTGGTAATGTTGCCTCCCCAGAGCTGACAGATTTGCTCATGATCAGGGTTTCTCCCAGCTGACCTGCTTCACCTTGAAGCAGCCAAAATTTCTGGGCTGTGTCATCCATTTCTCACACAGAGACACATTACTCTTCAATAAAAATAAAAAAGAAAATTCCAAGCTCTATACATTTGTGTCTCAGCTTCATCACTCACATTCCAACTCGCCTTCCCTCTGTGATAAACAACAAATCTCTGTGCATTTACAGACTGGTAGCTGGTAGCTATGAATTTTAGCAGTTTACCTGGCTGACCTTTAAGGTGTTTGGTCTGTTATACGAGGGGGTGAGTATGTTGTAGTGAAATTGGTGCACATCTCTTGGGTCAACACTCTGCCTAATGAGCTCTGTATTGTTTCACCTCCCTGCAGGTATCATCACACAAAGGGGGTAACACCATGGTTAATTTTTCATCTTCTTTCCAACAACCCCACTCACCAAATGCTTTTATTAATCAGCCTATTCCATACTGCTGCTGAAGCTATTAAATACACACATTTCAGTCTTAGAGGAAGGCTGTAGTAATCATACTATGCTTGAGCATGTTTTGAGACAAGTGACACTGGGCCAGTAGTTTTAATTGCCTTGAGTTGGTGAGAATCAGATAGAGCCAAACACTGTCACTCTATAAATGGAAGTGTAATGGGTATCTGAGATAAACAGAAGCACAAACAACTCAGCTGAAAATGAGCAAAATCTGTTCACAAGGCAGTCTTATGAAGTAATTGAGCACTTCTGTGCATTATGTTTTTGCTTGGGCTATTACCAGTCAGGTGCATTAGCCATTATTGCGAATTACAAACCTGATTTCTCATGAACTGTGGTAAAACTTGCCCTGGAAACAAAAGGCCACCTAAACCAGATTCCAGCTCTTGTTCTCAGATTGCTCCAGCTTGTCCTAGAACTCCCTCCCTGCATTTCACCCCTGCTTTCAGCCCTTAGCTTTGACAAGAGTTTAATGTTTGTTAATAATAATGCTCCTTATGCATAATGCTGACCACAGTGAGGAGTTCTGGGCTCTGCACAGCCACTCCAGCATCCCATCCCTGCTGCTGCAGTGCTCCAGAACAGGCCTGCTTCCTAGAGGAACCATGTCTTCCCTCCCAAATGGTTTTCCCATAAAGTCCTGGCTCCTGCTAATCGTTCCTGACCAATAACTTCCAGCACTCCGAGGTTCTTACTTCCCATTCTCAGCAGGAATGGGAAAATACACATTTCTGCCTGTTGACATGCCAACAAACCTCCCAAGTGTGGGTCATTGACTCAAACATTGTCCCCCTTGCTGGCAGCCCCCTCAAACATCCCCTGTAACCACACTGCTCTGAACCAGCCATGGCTCCCAGCCTCCCTCCCCTCTAAGCTCAAGGAAATGATCAAACTCAAAGTTAACCCCTTCACTGATTCCATCCTAGATAAATGTAAACTTGAAAAAGATCCAGTAGTTCCCTAGGAAGTTTAAACACCTGTACTACCAGGATAACTCTCCCATGGCAGCAGCAAGTTTGGCCTGTGACTCAGTAAAGCACAGATTCATATTCTCATAATAAGAAATTTCACTGTGAAGAAGATTGTTCATTTGTTACAAAATTATCTTCATAGTGTAATAATTTAATATCTCCCTACTGGCAACAGATCCAAATATTCAGGTTATTCTTAGAACCAACATTTTCTAAGTAATTTTTTTTATTATTATAGCTATTTATGTGGCTGCCACAGCATAGCATTAGACTATTTGGTCCCTGAAGAACTAATTCTAAAACATGTTTTTGGCACAGCAGGCTATGTTTTATGGATTGGAAATTTTGGAAAATACTGAAGATTAACCAATAAATGAGCACAAGACCTGGCAATCATACTTTCCACCCCAGCTCAAGTCCAGAACCCCTTATTTAGATGCCTAAAAAAATGAAAAAACCAACCCACACTCCAGTGGGCACCATGTCCACCCTCACAGCAATGCTCTCACAAACCAAGAAGGCCACTGCTCAAATTTCTGGTGTGGGTGAGCTCTCAAAAGCTTCAGCACAGCACATGAATACCACACACCATCATATGCTTGGAAGTGCACAACATCTGCTCAAAAATGTGACATTACTCCCCTGCCAGGAGGTGTGTACATCCAAAAAGGAGCCCCATCACACAATCTGACACACACATGCAACCTTGATTTAGGAGACATTCATAAGACATTCACATGAGAGGAGATGCTGGTATTTCAGTCCCAAGAGATGACTTGCAGACACTTGAGGAATCTCCAAGCTACCCCTTGGAAAGAAGTAGCAGAGAGCAAGATAGCCAGGTCAGTCTAATGACAGAGAAGGTCAGCAGCCCTGATTTAAGCTACATTTAGTAAAAAATGCATTTCAGTAAAGACCTGATAAGCTGAGAAAATGAATAGAACATAGCTGCAACTCATTAGGTATTTATCATTTTTATCAGTCCTCTCATTTTAAATGTATAAGTTATTATATAGTTTGAACAAAACTGCTTAATAAAACTGTACCTCAACTGCAAAGCCTAAAATGGCCACCTGCTCAGCTGAAATTACAGCAGCAATACATTAAATAGATATTCTTCCATAGATGTATATATATCTACACTTTTCTCAGCTTTGATGTTTTGGATGAAATATTCAACCAGTACTTGTAACTACAGGATACAATCAAGAGGTGGCAGCAGAATTGTCAAGTATTCCTCTCTAGAAATACTTTTTGTGTGCTTCATTCTAGAAGCAGACCATTTCCTTGACATCCCCCATGGAGGAAGAATTCTCAACTCTCATTATAAACTTGGATTTTTAATCACTTCTTCTTACAAGTTTTGTGCATGAAAGAACACATGTTCGTATATATACTGCACTATATTGCCAAGCAGGCAACGTAAGAAATGTTCTTAAACTTGACTGTGTTTATACTTTCAGTTTTTCTGGGATCAGCTGACTGTGCAATCACTACTACCAGCTAATTTAAACAACTTAAACTGACAGAACATCTTACAGCAATTGCATGTTGCACTGTGACACGTGTACAAGCATTAGCATCATAGCCGGAGCGTTACTGCTGAAACATAAAAAGAAGCACAGGAATAAATCACTAATTTTCAGGATGTTCTTGTTTGTGACTACAGGTACATAATTCTAGGAGGATGATTCTGTTCCAGTCAACAGAACATCAGCATTTAAAGACACATTTTTAATGCACAAATGTGTAAATCAACACAAGATTGCATGAGGTGCTTTGCCTCCTACTGTCATTGTCTGCATGTGACCAATAATAGAAGTTGGAAAAACTCCAGTAGCTGTGTTCAAGTGTCTGCAGTTTTGCACAGATGCCCAGTAACATTCTGGTCAGCACTTGAACCATACATAGCACATGGGAAGGCATGGACAAGCACAATGGGTAGAAAAATAAAGGGCATATCAAAATAGCAGCAAGTCTGCAAAATTAAATAGATGAATTTTTAAATCTTGACCTATACCCTTTCTGCATATGCAAAATAATGAATTTTTCATTGCATCACAAAGTCTTCATTGCTTGTATTTTCCATGGAATTCAAGCAACACTGAGGAAACAAAAGGCAGGACACAGTTATTGATGTGCAGGTGTTCTATACTTTGCTTTCTCCTCAGTGCTCAATACAAGGCCTCCTGAATTACTGCACACTCTGCAGAAGGGGAAACCAGCAAATTAGTGCATGGCTTCATCACAAGCAGTCATTTGGGTTGTATTCCTGTGTTCCCATACTTTTCCAGTGTTATATTCAGAGCAGCTTCACTGCATTCTGTGAGGAGAAGCAGATGTAAAACAGAGCTGTCCCTCCTGCCTGGAGAAGGTGGGGCTAGGTGGGCAAAGCTGGGTGTTCCCTGAATCCACAGCTCCCAGTTAGTCCTTTGATAGAACCACCATTCCCAGTTGGTCCTTTCTCACACCCAGCAAGAGTGGTGGAGGACACTCCTTGATCTCCGTGCAGTGATGGCAAACATTCCCCCAGGCAGGAGACAAGCAAGGCAGTGCATTCGTCTGGGACATGTAGAAAATGCAAAACCACCAGTTTTTCAAAGTAAAATAAATAAGTAAATTGATCCTAGGTTTCTTTCTGTCAAGATGGCAAAACACAAATCCTTATGCATTGTGTGGGGAATTTACACCAAAAAATCTGAAGTTCTAGGACACTTATAGATCACTTATATTTGTTAATGCTGTTCAAATGTGTTTTAAGGGGAAGAAAATAGCACTTATCTTGAGCTTTTCCATAGTTAAAACCAGTGGCACTGCTGGAAGATATATAAGATATAAAGCACATTGCACAACTCCTTTTTCAGTTAATTTTATTGTAATTTGATGCATCATTCTGGAGTTATTTCCCCCCCTCTTACTGAGCCTTCAGCCAACTCTGAAAATGCTTTGGTAGAGTAAATTGAAACCAATACTGGAAGCTGTTTCACACTTAGGGATTAGGTCCTTTATGATGAAATGATACACCTCATGATAAAACCTGATATCACACTGATGCTGCTGGAACAGAACCCCCTAAGCTGCTGAACAGACACATCAATCCCTTCAATTTTGGAACAACAGTTTTGCAACTCATTTATGACCTTATATGTCTGAAGTAGCAAAAAAAACCCCATCACTAACTACATTAGCGTAGCATTAAAGAAAACACCAATATTTTGTGGTTTAAAACTGAAGCACAAAAGTGGTTAAAGTGGCAGCCACTGGCATTCATCACCGTCCCACTGCTGCGATCCCCGCGCGGTTATCGCCGTAGGACCTGCGGTTTTTTACATGAAGAATGTGAATTTGCATCAGGACAGAAAAAAGGCTGTTTGGCCCCAAATCCTCACTTTCCAAGTACTTATCTCAACATAGAGACTGACCAAAAAAAACCCAAAACAAAACAAAACAAAACAAAAACCCAAAACCAACCAACCAAACAAACAAAAGCAGCCCACCTTTTTGGACTGGATCCCAAGCTGCTGTAGGGGCACAAAACGAGTAAGACAAAATAACAAAGCAGGTGTCACAAGGGAAGCCAGGTAAGAGGGGAAATGGGGCCTCTCACAGACTGCTGACTTTGAGGCAGACAAAACCATCCTTAAAACAATTCTACCAAAATGATTCAGCAGGCCAGCTTCAGCTCTCCTTACCCACAGAGTACCGTAATGCCAATTAAGAGAATTATTTTGCATTATTCTTTTGCATGAGTGCCAAGGGCAGGAGAATTTGCCTGGTAAATCACTTACAAGTCTTGAAATCACCATACAATAGAAATCGCTCCCTAAAAATTGCTCATTCTGTGGTTAAGTTCCATATATTAATGTATATCTTGTGCCTTTATCTATATTCAGTGTAAACTCATTTGTAGAATAAGAAAAACTAGGAATGAATTGTGGAGGGCTTGGTAAGGATTGACAGAAAATAACAAATTCATATTACTTCCCCTGTTTTAATAGCAGAATTGGAATGTACAGATCAGGGAGAAGAAGTCCATTCAAATAGGAAAGGCAGAAAAGCCAGAACTGAAGTGACAATCCTAAACCAGTTGTTTCAGTGTCTGCAGCAAAGGGTGATGGGACAGACAAATCTGATTCACAGCAAGAAGTAGGATTTAGTTGTACAGTAGCAGATAAGAGTGGAGATGAGGGATGGCAAGCTTCCGTAGAGTTGTGGTGACTAAGAAAAAATATGTACCAGGGACTGGACAGATAAAATATAGCTGGTGATATAAGCCAGAGCAGTATGTCAGTATTCCTATTGGTAAACTCAAATATTATACAGCCTCCACATCTGCATTACAGCCTGGAAAGAATTTATCAGTATTTATGTTAACCAAATATTTAAAATCCAATATACGAAAAATTATTATATATTAAAGATAACAAGTCACCATTCCCTCATTCTTTGTTTATGCTGTAACACAACAGCTGTGATAACATATTTTCAGTTATCTGATGCATCCACAAACCACAGTCTCTAGGAACACAACAAATTAAAAATGAAAATAAATAAATAACTGGATTAAATTAACAAATTAGAGAAGCCACGCTCAATAGAAGAAAAACCCCTGAAGTAATGAACCACTGATAAATTTGTTTGCCCAATCCAAACCAGGTACTTTGTACAGTGCACAGACCTTGGCAGGTCACCAAAAGGTGAGAGTTGTACAGGTTTTACCAAAAATACTCAGCCTTCTCGGGCACCTACATCTGGTGCTCTCTGCAGGTAGCCCAAACTCCATCCCAGCCACTGCACCTGGAATTTTATCTTGGCTGGCTCCAGCTGCCAGGGAGGGTAAGTCAAATGGAAACACAAGATCCAGAGACTGATGTGGAATTTACCCCACCTGAAGAGAGCAGCAAGGTAGCCCCTGCACTGATGCCCATCTTTTCAACAATCTAGGAAGGGAGCCTTGGCTTCTGGCACACCAAATCCTATCCTAAAATATCAATGCCATTCTCATCCTGTGCCCAGGCAGCACCTGAATTACCCCTCCTGCCAGTGCCCCTTCAAGTCACATTGATTTTAAGGAAGACTAGAGTTCAGTAACTCTAAAATCAGCAATTTGTGAGCCTAATCCTACACAGCCTACAAGGAAAAGAGCACACAAACAGTGTCCCTGAAATTTCACATGGAGTTTACTCAAGACTGAAACACATCTACCCTGCTGCAGGAAGCTGGTCCTGCTGCTCCCTGCACATGCTGCAGATCCAAGTAGCTCTCCAAAGGTAATCCTAAACAGACCCCATTACAGTAAACCCCAGCAAGAGGTGAAAATCTATAATTAATGATCACTGTCAATTTAGCATCTCCCATGAGCGATTCCAGAAAGCTGAAGTCTTGACATTTTGAGAGTTATCAGAATCAATTTAATTAGTTGAAAAATGGTTATTCTCAGTATAATGACCACTCTAACTGTTTCTAAAGTCCCAAGGACACCGGGATTTAAGAGCATTCAGAAGAATTTACCTGTTGAGAGATTGATGCACTCCATGAAGTGGAGGGTATGACAGACATGGTGCAGGAAATAAAAGGCTATCAGAAGGATTACAAACAGACACACAATCCTAATGTTTCATAATAATTAAGCACCCTGAAACAGTTAACCCAGCCGTTACTATACACGCATGACTGATGCAGACTTTTCCAGATTTTAAAATTACAGTGTAAATTATTATGCCAGAGCAATTCCAGAAAAGGACTGGTCTTCTTTTCCCATTAAATTAACATTCAAGGAGAACGGACTGGGGAGAAAGCCACTCCACAACTCAATCAGTTCTTTAAATAGATAACACAGGACACCGGAATTATTCAGGGTTTTAATGAGACTTAGTGCAGAAAGCAACAACAAAAATCCTGAGGCTAAACCTCACCAATTAGGAGACTTTTTATCTTGCTTTATGTTTAGCTTAGAAACCTTTGCATCCCTGCAGTCTACAAGCAAAAAAATTCTTTACATAGCAGGTTTCAAAGATTGCCTAACAATCAATATTTGGGAAGAGCTACATGAGAAATTTCCCCTGTGATTTGGCAATGACTCTGATTCCCCAAGGTCTGTGTTACTGACATTGCTGCAAATGTAGTGCAAGCAATGAAAAATGGAAGCTGCACATACTGTGCTTTCCCTGTTGCCTTTACTCAAGTCATAACTCACTCTTGCATATACTGTAATTTAACCTGTGGAGATCCCAGAGGGGGCTGTACAAACACCGTGTGGAAACTTAACCCGATCATTAAAACACTATCACAGATTTTGCAGATTATTGAGCGTTTTCCAGTAGATCACTCAGCTGAACTTTCTTGCGTTTAGCCGGCTTCGTCCAATTCATAAATTAATTTTTCATATTAGGCAAATCCTCACAGTACTTTGGCACCTCAAATCAGCCAGGAGCAGAGAAATGAAAGCCATGTATGTCAAACTTCTGCATGCTTCCTGACAGACCTTAATCTCTCCCTTAGCATGTCCCTTAAGGTATCATAAGTCACTTTATAAAAAAATAAAATTTACCACTACTGGTTTTAAATTTAAAACTGGGCAGCTGCTAAAGTTACCCTTTGAGGAAAAGCTGAGTCTTTGGGCAAAGACTGCGCTGTGTCTCACAAACACCCAGCTGAAGCCTGGCACCCATTCAGACCTGATACCCACCACTCAAATTGTTAGCAGGTATTAGCTGTCACGTTCCATTAGCCCCTCATCATGCTATCTTGCATCATGCCAGCATATAATGTGATTTAATGGGACGTGACGTGACATATGTGATGTGACGTGATGTGATGTGACAGCTACCATTTAAAGGGGAACTCACCTATTTTCGAATTAGATGTCCATTATCAATTAAAGCTGCTCTGGTGATGGTCAGAAATTTATATGTCAAGCCCAAGCAAAACTAACCAGCATGTGTTGCCTGTGCTACTGAACTGATGAGCTGGGAATCCGCCAGCCACCCAAATTATCCTTGGGTAATTTGACAGATCTGTAATATAAGCTCTGTGTATCAGTTCCATGTCATATTTGCTCGGTACTACCAAAAGCAGGTTTTTGCCATTTTTCTCCTTCATCCATCATAATTAAAATCACCTAAAACGGTGATTTCCAAGCTGTAACTTGAATTCTGTTATTATCAGCTGCCGTGCTCAGTACGTGAGAGAAAAAGAGGACAAAGAATATTGTGCTGTAGCTGCAGTGAACAAAGTGCTGAGAGCATAGCAAAAATGGTCATTTAACTGACCAGATACAATGTGGAACTAATACAAAAGTTAGGAAGAGCAGCACACAGTGTGAGCAATATAACCTTTTTGCATCCACTCCTGCACAGTGATTTCTTCCCCCTCAGTAAAGACATTAAGTGCTTGATGCTTAAAACCAAAAAAGATTTGCATAGGTGCAACGAGATTGTCATAAATCTGTTGTAGGCAACAGGCTATGGAATGTATGCATAATTCAGAAGGAGAGAGAGCTTGCAGATGAGTTCAGCGTGAACCAGTGAGATTCAGACACTGTAGTGCAGCAGCTTTACAATGCACGAGGAATGCACATTATCCTTATGCAGATTGAAGTATTGATTCTCCATCATTCTATAGTTTAGCCATTAATATTCATGCCAAGCCTGCGGGCTGGTCACCTTGCGGGAAGGCGGGCAGGGAGCGGCGGAGGATCATCCCGGTTTTCCGCCGGCGCCTCGGCTCTGGAGAGAGCTCTGTGTGCATCACCGTAACATGGCTTCCCGGGAGTGATATCCCTGCTCTTGCTGCTCAGTTGGCTGTTTCTGATGATCTTGCTGCTGCTGCAAAAAAGGGTAAAGCTGCTGCCTCTAGATTTCCCGATGCAAAAATTGCACTTCAAGGCCGGATGGCAGCTTGAAGGTCACACACACTGACGCCTCGCATGCCAGAGACAGGAAGCCTAATTTTAGCCCACAAGAAACTGGAGTGCTGATTAGAAAAAATGAGATTCTATAATGCTTCAAAAGCTTTACAGGGGAAAATTATTCTTAGCACAAGATATCCCATCATACCTATGGGATGCAATGCTTCAAGGATGTAGAAAGAAAAGGTTTCCATAATAAGTGGTAGAAATGAATGAAAAGTAATTACACAATTGTCTAAAGCAGTGAATGTTGAAATAGAGTGTGGATATAATAGGATTATATAGTGATTCTTTACCTTATGATCATCCAGCATCACAGGATAATAGAGAAATAAGTAGCAGGCTATGGATTAAAGGCACTGGAAATATTTATAGTTGTATTTCCTGGCACGGCAGTTTCTACAAAAACCTGCAACATGAACTGTAGACTGCACCACCTTTTCCTCCACAAAACACTCCCAGATTTAGTATGAAGGCTCCCACACAGGTCTGTCTTATCAGAGAGCCTGGTCTCACCCGAGTGGCCAGGCAGGAGCAGACAGCCCGTGCGGTATCTGCCCCGATGTTCCGCCAAGTGCCAGTGGCTGTTCCATGAATTGGAGCCTGGTGCCTTAAGAAAGGGAAGTTATGCTGCTGAGAGAGGTTGTTTCACAGCCAGTTCCATTCATGATCACACAGATTTTCCCTTTCTCCTCTCTGTAGCCAGTGTCATTCGTGCAGAACATGTTGCACTCACTTTCAGAGAAAAACAGCGGTCTCCCTGCACTCGATTTTAAAACTGTGCTTAAGAGCATTTAGTGGCCAGAAGAGATGAGCAGATAGAGAAGGGCCATGAGCAGCTCCCTACACATCACTTGCAGCTGCTGCTGAGAGTCACACCAGGAATGTCCAGCTGGGCAAACTCCTGGAAGAGCTCAGCAGGAGTTCCACGGCCGCAGGGCCAGCTCTGCTCTCACACACTGGTTACACCCAGTGTACCCCTAATGCACTGCACATGGTGGCAATGAAAGGGAAATGCTGTGCCTTCCACATCCTTTGTTTCAGTCATGAAGCAGCTTTGGGAAAGCTTTTGGGAAAGATTTATTTGGAATTTTCACTTTCCTGTTTACTGTTACATATATTGCTTAACATTCACACAGTCCTCACTGTAATTTTCAAGTTCTCAAACATTTATAAGAATAATTTCTGAACTTCATGCAATGCAATTACAAAACAAGCATAACCAGTTCATAAAACATGCCACAAAGATTATTACCAACATTTCTGCACCCCTAGACTTTTTGCCTGTGTCAAATAATAAAAATAACGTTGAGTTCTGGATTTACTTTTGGAAGCATTTCAGAATGCATTTTTCCTAAAGCTTCTTAATAGAAAAATGAAAATAAATGTGCCAGAGCAGGTAGCACTAAAGTGAAAGGGGGCGGTGCCCCATTCAAAAGTTTCAATCAAATTCCCCTATTGGCACCTGGCCCATCTGATATGGTGAAATTTGTTTGCTTACATGTACCTCTTGATGGAGACTTGCCAGATTATTGGGATAAATTGCAGAACATATGCTCATTAATCTACAGTGCATTTTTCTTACTTCTTTACACAATAATTTTGACCTAAATGCTTGCTATGCTCATTCCATATAGAGCTCTTGAAAAAGCATTGCAAGCAAGAAGAAACTGCAAAGGGAAATCAGTGTTGAATTGTTTGGGGTTATATTCCTGTATTTTGCATCTTCAGGCACAGTGTTTATTTAATTATAATGATATATTTTCCACTGGGGAATTTCTGTTCCCATCCAGATTTAAAAGTTGAAATCAAGGTCAGTAATTGCATTTTAGACTCAAATTTCAGATTCCAAGTCTGACCTGGTTTTTTTTTTAACATACACAGAGTACACCATTCCTCAAATTCAGGTAAATTTGAAAAGCAGTTTAGAACATAAAAACAGCCATACTGAGACCAGAAACCCCTCTTGCACTGTATTCCATTCCCAACAATGGCCATAAGTGGATAAGTAGGGAAAAATATAAAACCAGGAAATGTATAAATCATAATTTCCCCTAATATTCACCCAGGTTCCACTTATTCTCTACTTAGGGACTCCCTGAACCAGACAGGATAACCATGTGTTCAGCTAAGCCTCAGTAAATTTCTCCTCCATGAACTTGACCATTCTCTCCTTAGACCAACAGGGAATTTTAGCACCCCTCAATCTTTTGGCAAGATCACCTACCAAATACATGAGATCTGTGTCTTTTTATTTCTTTTGAATCTGGCTCCTGCTACCTTCATTTGATTTCCCCTGGCTCCTGGTCAAGATACTGAGAAGAGAATGTGAACAACTGAGCCTTATCAGCACTTTATGATTTCATAGAGTGCTATCAGAGTCTCCATCAGCCCTCTCTTTTCCAGACTGAAAGATCCTCATTTATTTAACCATTCCTAATGCAGAAGCTCTTCCGTGCTTTGCTTATCTTTCAGACCTTTCATGGAGCCCTCCTCAGCTCCACTGCAGCCTTCTGGAGACTGGGGAGGAGGGAGGTCTGTGGGGGTGGCAAAAACTTCTCAGTGTCTAGTTGGAGGCAGATCATGGATTTTCATACAACACAATAATGATATTCTCCATTTTTTTTAAATTATTTTCTAATGATTTCTAACATTTGATTTGTTATCTAACCATTACTGAGCACTGGACTGACACCCTCAGGGACTTACCTACTGTCACTGGAATATCTTACCCCAAAGTACAGAGGATAAGATCACAAGACATCATTGTAGATCTAGGCAGTAAGGAAATTTTTTTCTCATGTGCATCACCCGACATTTACCTACACTAAATTTATCTGCTATTTTATTCTGCAGACACTCACACTATCTGTTTTTCATTTGTCAAGCAAAGCAGGGCAGATAATCTGTGTGTACATCAGCATCCTCTAGACATATTTTTAGAGTGGGCTGCTTGTCCCATCAACTTTGAATGATAGAAATTGCTCCTGCTCTTGTTAAGGTATTTGCCCCATCTGTCCAAGGAGGTCACAGCCTGGATTTATTCCAGTTTACTTCATAAAAATAATATCTTCATGGAGGGCTCACTGTGCTGCAACCTCACTTCTTAAACCTCTGAATACATCTGAGCAAGGCTGCTCAGAAAATCCCAGTTTCAGCTGAATATGGAAATAAAGACACTTGGCAGAAATAGTTCCATTTCTAAACATTCAGCAAAACTCAAGGCATAATCCTGGAGGACTCCTGCCTGCTCAAAGGCCAGTCTGGTTTTAAGCTCCTTGCTCCTGGTGCTGGCTGCTCCCAGGTCAGCAGGACTGTGGTGTTCCCTTGACTTCCAGCTTCCAGTCTCTCTGGAGCCAGTTTCCAGATAAATGTTTTCTGGCAGCCTCTTTGGGTCTTGGAAACTCTGGCAATCAAAGAAAAAAGCTGCCAAACGGTTCCAGCTATTTTTATATTTTCAGGAATTGTTTTAACAGGCTGATTGGTTGTCCTGGTGTTATTTATTAGTGGGCAAACACAACCAATGGGAATTGTGATACTTTCTGCCCACAGTTACAAGGAATTTCCAAGGCTTTGCTCCATATTACCCATTTCCCCTTGGAAAAAATCTGGATTGTCTTTGAGAAGAAACCCAGGATTTTTACAAAACAAATATTTGCATAATTATACTGTGGGTTGGGTCTTGTGTTCATATTTTCTGATTTTGCACCCATTTGAGAAGAACTTTTTCACAAATAATTTTTTCAAAACTTCGACCAAGCACAATTTGTTCATTGAAAGTAAAAAAAGAATACATTTGTTTAGATTTCTGCCATCTTCAGATGACCTTTTTGTTCAGTTTCCCAGATGTTAAAGATGCACATTATTTTATAAATCACATCATTAGGAGGATATCTAAAATAAAATCTATTAAATTTTCAATAGACAGATTTATTTCAGCAGGGAAATAACTTATTTATATGTTTGTACTGGTAACTCCTTTTCCAGAGGAAAAAAATTACTATCCATATACACCTTCCAATTCCCTTATGAATTCTTCCATTGCCATGTGAAAACTTTTACACTTGAATAATTAGCTGTTTGATCACTTATCATTAAAAATAAATAAATCAACAATTCAGTCATGGTTTGGATTCCCATGCAGGGGTGTGGCAGAAAAATGAAACAAACAAAAAAAACCTCACAAGAGTAAATATTTCTAGAACGTATTTTCATTTAAAACCAAGTAGCATTTGCTGATGAAAAAGCTTCAGCTATATTGGAAATTCAAAATATCTGTTTTCAGAGCAAAAAACCCCAAACTACTAAACTCAATTTTTATAGAGACCTTTTCTCGCAGCTCTGTGCCTTGTACTCTAATTCTTGGAGATGATTTCTACTCTCACTGATTTAAAAGGGCAACTTGAATGATGAAGCTTTGCAGTAAAAGTCTATTGCATTTCAAATTTTAGATCCCCAAAAAAAGAGAAAAATTTTTGGCAGCATCATGAAGGTATCTGTTCTTGCTAAAATAGAAACAACAGAATATGCTTCAGCTACTCTGACTACACAAATCAGTAATTGCAAAGATCAGATGATTGTTCTTTTAGTACAGGAAAGAATCTCTATAGTTTTATAACAGAACAATTCCCGTGTGATTTTTTTTTGGGAAGATAAAATGTAATAATTTTAACCCAAGGATTAAAGTGCCTTTCTCCTTCAATTATATAAATCCTACACCAGATTAGAAGACAAAATCATATCTCTGTCTACATTATGACCTGAAATGAAACAGGTTTTTTGCTATATTGACAGAAATATTTATCTCCAGGGGCCTGCATTTGCTCTTACTGAAGTTAATGCAAAAATCTAATTGGTTTCAATGGCAGCAGGAAACGTTCTGAGGCTCCACTCGTGTGCCTTTCTGAAGGAAACACAAGGACAACGTTTGTGGCCATTATCCCCTCCCTCTTTTATCATTTATCCTTTCTTTTCCTTTTGCCCCACATTTCAACCTTTTAATAGTCAGATATAATTGCTGGGGCTAGAAAGAAACTGCCATGTGGGAAATGTATTTCTTGGGCACCTTTGAATTATTTTAAACTGTCACCTCTCAGAGACTGCTGGCTGGCAAGGCTCCTGCTCTGTTCCACTGTGTCAAATTCTATGTTGGATATTGTCCATTTTTTGGAAAGATGTACAGAATTATACTTGTGTTTTGCATTAAAAATATAGCTAATTTTTTATACATGAGCTTGAAGATGCAAAGTATTAGATTAACTGGGTCCGATTTTGATGAAGGAAACAAGGAAAGGAAAAACATGGAAAAGGCAAAAATGTTTTAGGTACAAATGAAAAACATAAAAATATCCTGCTTCCCTCTAATTCTTTTCCTATAGGGATGCTTTTCATTGTTGGTTGGGTGGTTTGTTTTTTTTTTCATTATACTTGAAATAAAGCAGACATTATCAATGAAAACTCATGAAGGAATTTAGTGAAGAAATTAAGAACGAAAGGACAAGGGCCCATGGCCAGACAGGAACAGAAAAGCTAAGACATTATTCCTGGAATGGGCTGGCTTGGAAGATTCCTTAAACACCATCTATTCCCAAGCCCCTGCCATGGGCAGGGATAACTTCCACTATCCCAGGTTGCTCAGAGCCCCATCCAACATTTCCAGGGATGGCACAGCCACAGCTTCTCTGGGCACCCTGTGCCAATTCTCTCCTCTCCCACAGTAAAGAATTTCTCTCTGATATCTCATTCCCAAACACAACGACAGAAAAGGTCAGAATTCACACTGCTCACATTAATATTGCAAATCCACCTCTACAGAAATGGGAAACAAATTGAAATTAATTCATTGTTTGCTGGTTTCCATATCCTCAAGCCTTCTGAGCAATCAAATTTAAAACCAGTACAAGGTGACTACTCAAGTATCTTTCTAAAAGAAGCCAACTGCAGAAGAGTTTTTCCTGATTACTTTGTTCATTCAAACCAAGTGTTTCCACACTGCTAGAAAAAGTATTTCCATAACTAAAGCCCAGGTGCAATCTAGTCACACACACACTAATAATACACAGCTCTTTTTCCAGGCATATTATTTACATTATGGATTTATTATTGTCTTCTGTTACATTGACACGAAATAATCTTTCATCTCCTTCTATGTTAAAAGAGTGCAAGCGTCCTTTGCTCAGTAAATAATTCAAAGACATATAAATATTTTAAGAACAATAAGCAGTATATTTTGGAGCAGTGGAAGAGAACTGAAATTAGTTATTTGTAGCTGAGATCTTGATTGCAGCAACATAATTGTTTTTCAGTTTTCATTATCCCACAGTGAACCAAATTTCTCCCTTTACTTTCAGACATTGAATATTTTGTTTCATCTGCAAAAGTAATTTTTATGAAAAAACAAAAAAGCGTTCAAGCATGAACTTCCAATGCTTCCAAAATCTCTGTGCTAAACAAAAGGAAATTCACTTATAATAATTTGTTTGTCCTGCATACAAAATTTTAAACCATGGTATATTAATCTTTTTTCTCAAATATTGTGTTTATGGGTTCGTAGATAAAACCTCACAGAATATTTGAATGTAATTAACTTGTGAAAAAGTTTCAGTTAAAAGGAGCTTTTCTTGATCACACTGAAATAACAAAGAGGAAAATTTCTTATCCTTTTTATATTCACACAGTAACTATAGTTGAAATGATAAATCAAAACTGACCTACAGTCAAAAGTAATAGAAGTTTAGAAAGCTGAATAACGTGCAGACACAGCAAAAATTCATTTGGGAATCACTTATTGCTAGCTATTTTTCTGTGATCCGAGGCTGGCCCTCAGATCTGCAATGCAGATCTCCAAGCTCTGGAAGGAGACAGGCTATGAGGCCTGGCAGGAGATCTACATTAATATTGTCAATGCATTCACATGTCATCTTGTTTCCTTTAAAAGATTAGCACAGAATTTGTGCCTCCCATTCTCTTTTCAGTGTTGGATAGGCCTGCCCTAAAAAATGTGCAAGAAAAAAACCTTGAAACTCCATGTAGTAGTGAACTTGGTATTAATTTTAAAATATGAAGGATGAAAAGTTTCAGAAAAAAAAATATGTAAAGCTATAGATTGCTTGCAGAACAAACGAAGTTTCTCTGAGCCCTGCATTTGTCATGGACAAACCTCTGAGCAGCCAACCCCTGCCAGTCCCTCTCTGGATAAGGATATTTTGTAAGGGAGCATTTGGCTGCAGCTCTTCACCAAGGCTTTGACGGCTGCAAACCTCAGTGCTACAGACAACTCTTTAAACCCCCCAGAAATTTACAACTTCAATTTAAATTGTGCTTCTGAAACACAGAAAGTGCAAAATCCGGAGAAAAATACCTGCTTGATCAGATATTTTCTGTGAAGGTGATTAAAAGTGTGCTTGTGGAGTTTTTTTTAGCTATTTGTGAAGATAGGTAAAAGTAAGCATGTCCCATGTAAATTTTAAGTGAGGACTGCATTCCAACTCCATCATACAACACTGCATGACAAATGCAGGGCTCAGAGAAACTTTGACAGATAAAAAAGAAATATTTTGAGGAGGAGAGATGACCAGGAGTATGAAAGCCAGGAATTGACCTCACCCAGACTCTTTTACAAAGTTACAAATCCTTTTCGAAATCTTTGTCCATTTAAAACAAGGAGATTTTGTAAGTTTAGGGTTAAGTCCCCTTTTCTTCATCCTATTGTGCCTTTCCTTAGCTTTCTCCTGAACAGGGCTTGTTATCCTTTGGTTTTTCCCCCTCTTCCTGTTTGTTTTAGAAGCCTGAGGGTTACATAAAAACCTCTTTGAAGTCCAACAGAAATTTAGTAGCTGCCCTTCTGACCTTGATAAAGATCAAGGATAGACTTGACTTAAAACTGCTAAAAGGCAGTAGCAAAAAAACCTGATATCCCATTAGAAAATACAGGATAAATAACCCCTTCAGCCCTCAGAAATACCAGAGATAAAGCTGAGACATTTGCATACTCCTAAACATGGAAAACAACAATTTGAGTACTGAAACTACCTTTTCAAACATATTTCTAGTCTTTCAAGGGAGCAGGTTGTTAATGCAAGTGCTTATTTAATTATCTAATGCACATTTTGTCATAGGCATTTATTTTCAAATCCAGATGAAGGTATTGGAAAGTACCTAAGCAGAATTCCTCCAGCTCCAGACACCTAAGGCAACACCAGTATTTTCCCCTCATACAGCAACTTTACAATTCTTGTACCTGGAAACCTGCAAGACCAGGTGGGTTTTCTTAGTTTTGACCAAGTTCCCAACCTAAATCCCTGGCACTCTCTTCCTCTGCATTTTGGGAGAGACACAATGTTTCAGATGAGTTTCAATACGACTAGAGTGACCAGCGAGGGCCATTACACACACCACAGTGAAGTATTTGAGAAAAGGTCAGTCTGGGAACTTCCAGAAATTATTAGTATAACCATGGATTTTGTTTAGATTACGTTATGAGTAAAAAACATGATAACAAGACATTCTAATTGACTATATCCCATGGACTTTAGAAGTGTCAGAGCAATTTAGCCTTTAAAGCACTACATAAAATATTTTATCACATCTCTGCCTCAGTAACTTTAATAAACTACACAGCCTTCAGGGACCAGGCTCCTTATAAATTAACTGCCTTCAACTTGCTGCACAAGGGTCTTTATCTGTTGTCAGCTTAATTATGTGTTTAATTTTATTTTTAACATTTTTTTTAAATGACCCACACCAAGAGAAGCCTAGATTGTTTAATTAAACAAATGAATATGGTTATATCTAGCACAATCAAAGCACTAATTTGTCATACTAATGTTTTATACGAAGCTGATAGCTCCATTGTAGTGCTGATACACTAGTTTACTCTCAAGTTTATCAGCTCACCTTTCCAGCAGTAATTTAAAGTTTAACTTTGTTCCACCGCCCTCTTACAACTAATTGGCTGTAGCTTTTCCCTGGTGTCCCAACAGAAGCCAGGCTCTAATAAGTTATTAAGCAGTAGTTAATGCATTATTGCTTGTGCATGTGTTCCAAAGTCACACTCTGCTGCAGAAGGGCTCAGATGAGTGTCTGGGTAGCAGAGCACAGCTGCACAAGTTGCTCACTTCAGCTGCAAAGGGCTCAAAGCACTTCAGCCACTTATGCTGAAGGGTAACAGAGCTGGGAGAGGAGGCTCTCGGTTATCTCTGTTGATTTGGCTGCAAGAGGGAGGAAAGGAAAGACAGCCAAAGTTTGTCACCCCCAATCCTCAGAAAACACTCACCTGTGGCAGGAGTCTTCATCTCCCTGTGTGCTTCCAACAAGTAGTTTACTTTTCACACTGAAGTATGATTAAATTAGAACAAAATCTTTGGAAAACAGGCTATTCTGCTGCTCTGTGACAGCACAGAGCAACAGGGTTACCATCAGACATTCAGTCTCACTCTGTCAGAAGCTCTTACAGGTGAGATCCTTCTCCCTTCCCTTCCTTTTCAAAGCAACCTCTAGACTGGAGACCCAATTAAGGAATGAGACCCTGATTTTGTTCACATAAAAATGGGAGCTGAAGCCAGGTCTCCAACACTTGAAAAAGACTTTAACACTACATGACTGCATAATAGCTGTGCAGAAGGAAGGACAACAGGATTTTTGGGTGTGGAAACAGAGGTATTCAGAGCCCAAACTCAGCACAGCTTCTCATGGCAAGGTTACAATGAAAGGACACACTCCCAGGGCTCTGAGGCAGGTACTAAGCCCTTAAAAGCTGAATTTAAATTACCCATTGCCCTCACTTTGCAAAGAGTAAGGAAGTAAAGAAGGGAGCTAATGGGATTTTTGTGAAGACACCCACAGGAGAACTTGAATGTTTGGGATCTAGTGGGAAGGCACAGTGGTGATGGCACCCTGTCTTTCTGGAAGTTGTATCTCCCTCTGAGGCTCTCCATATTCCCACTTTCCCCTAAGAGCAAGCCATTTTCATCACAGAATTATTAGAGTTCCAGTCTCATGACTTTTCAGTTGGTATTGTGATTTTTTTGGAAGGACTGACTCCTGACCCATGCTCACCAGGACTGGCAGTGAGGGCAGAGCACATTTGCCTGCTTTAACATTAATATCTCTTACATTGTCCTTTTAGGAAACTGCCTAGAAGCCAGAGCCATGTAACACAGCAAAGGGAATCAGTGGTTTCACATTTACTGAAGGCCCACACAGCCCCCCTTCCCCAGCCCTGGGACAGAGCTCACAGAAGTGACAAGGCAGCAGATGTGGGAACATGATGGAGCACTCAGCAGGGGCTGTTTCCCCACTAGGCTGTAGAGTCCATTTGGTCAAGTCTCACCACTTCCCAAAAGCAGAGAAGGGGGAGTGGCTAGGGGTGACAAGGTCCATCCTGTCACAGAGATGCCAGCTATCACAATGGCTAATTTATACCAGGAGGTCACCTCTGCAAGTATGGATTTAAAACTCAGGTCAGTAGAAGTCAAAGATATATTTTTTGGAATCTTCAGTGCCAGGATGACATCAGGCAGTAGATGGGAATGGTGCAGGGTGACACAATTTGATTGATGATGGCTCCACAGTGCATATGCAGAGCAACTTCAGAAAGTGATAGAAAGCACCTGGTAAAAGTCCATGGTGAAGGTCAAAGCTGCCAGAACCTTTATATATGTGGGAAGATGCCAAGGAAAGAGCAATAACTTTTAGGAATGCTAAAAGAAGAGAAAAGCTGAAAAGTACAATTGGAAGATCTTGTGGAATTTATGGCTTGCTTGGCTAATGCGTCTGGCTGGCTGACTGATAGTTCCATTGTGGCAATAATACAATAGCAGAAAGTGGAGTTCAACTGCCCATCTTTCTAGACAAAATGTAGAACTTTCACTTTGTTCACAGTGCCCCTCAGACCAACAAGGACTGACTTGTTTTCTCAAATGTATTGCAGATGCTCATAAGTTATTACCCAATTACTTTTTTGCCACATGCATCCAGGCAGTTAGTACATGAAATTTAAGACTCCAGCTTAATGGAAAACTTCGAGAAGGATTTTAGTTAAAATGCTTCTCTATATAAACCCCAGATTTTTCTTTTGTCTTGGGTAAATTTTCTGCAAGTCCTTTGATTTTAGGCATTCCATTTGCTACTCTGTTTTTGTCTTCATCTGAAACCATTATGTTTTACTCATTTTTCTCCATAGAAATTATGTCATCAATGAAGCATGATGACTTCAAGGCAAAAACAGAGAATAAACATTTAATGTTTTCAAAATTAAAATATAAAAATATTGGTTTAACATAAGGAAAATGTGATAGCTACATGTTGCAGAGGTAAAAGCAATGAGCTGCCAATGGGACCAAATCATCAAATGAAAGCAATAACTGATTTAAAAGGTACTGTGCTACTTTTCCCCTAGCTGCAAAATTAGCTGAATTAAAGATGTGATTGACAGCTTCTTATTTTCAAGCTTTCTGAATCATAACTCACTAAGAATGGTTTTCAGTTGTTGAAATTATGATGAAGCTCATGATTTAAGCCAAAGCTTCCCACACTGAATGTTTGGACTTAGATGTTCCTTCGACTGTTGTATGAACTCTGTCCAGATTTAAAACTCTCACATCATCAAAATTTGCTCCTCTCTATACAAGTTTGTAAAATCTCAACTAAATGCCCCCAAGATTCATCTTCTGATTCGTAGCAGTCATGTTTCCCTCTTAGGCTCAGTTGCTGATCTGGAAAATAAGCCAGAAGGTTTTCCTCCCATACTCCTGATTTCTGCCTTCCCCATGATGCAGCTCTGTGGAGGAAGCCTTTTGAAAGTAGAAGGTCTAGACCAAAAGAATTAAACGAAAGAAGGAAAAAGAAAAACAGACCGAGTGGCCAGGAAACCTTTTGAAATGGGATTTGCTCCTAGTGGCTTATCCACTCTGCTGGAAATATCAGAGCTGGGTTTGCAGCCAGACACCAGAATGGAATTTGCAGTTTCAGCCCCTGCACACCCTTGTCTCAGAGGAGGATTTTCCCCACAATCCCAGCTGGAAGTGCCTCTGCTCTGCCCATGAGCCCTACACAAACACAGGCTCTGGGTTTTGCCTGTGTGCAGCAGGGTGTGCAAATCAAGGCTGTACAACACCCACACCCCTGAGTGAGTACATGGAGGCAACTGGGCTGGCCTAATAATTCCTCTGGCTTTATAGATTGGTGTGTACTTATACTTTTTACATATACTCCTTTAGATTAAATAATTATTCTGTATCTATCAGGTAGGGGTGAAGGGATCCTCAGCTACTGCAGCTGGTAAGAAATGGCACATTATAAATTACATTTGCTTTTATAAATCAGAATAATCAGATTCCCAGTCCAGCTCTTAAAAACATCATTACTTCAGGTAATGTGGTACATTACATGACTCACCTAACTTCTGCAAACTTCTAATTGTTGCTAAGAAATCCATTCCTTCACTGAAGTCATCAGATATTTCACTTACACTGAGAACTCTATTCTATGACAGTACCAGTTAAACATCCATTTATTTTTTCTGTGCCTTTCTCATTTGCTGAAAGCCTGGGCAACAGTACACCTTAGGTTAATCCTAACATTTTAATTAGTTCCAAGCTGACAGCTATTTGTACTTTCAGTAATAAATTTTAAAGTCACTGAAAAGTAGATTAGTGTGTAATTTAGGAAAGCTTGCTCATGTGTTTCACTTCTCTGTGAAAGAGACACGCTCATGAGATTAAGCCTGGCAGAGAACCTGTTTTTTCCTAGCACATATTTGCTTCTGATGTCATAAATTATGTTTAAATCCTGACTTTTGGTGGCAAGTAGTTCACAGAAGGCAGCTCATTTGCAGGTTATTCTACCTGCAGAGGGAAGTAGTCCCCTTTTGGAGGTACTGCCTGGTTCATGAACTAATTTGACCTTCCTCAGTTGTTACTGTTTTACATGTGCTGCTCCAGTACAACGGCCCAGGGAGGTCACTGCATTTGCAAGCAAATTAGGTTGGCTTTGCCATCATTCCCACCTCTGGATGGTCTCTCTCTCCATGAATAGCTCTGGAAGACCTGTATTACCAGTGCTCCCGTTCATCTCAGACTACTGTAAGTCATTTAGGACAGAAAGAAAACTACTCTGCTCAAAGGTAAGGTCTTATTGGAAGACTTCTGTGCTGTGTTGTTTTATTTATTTGTGAGGAAACTGGTTCTCCACATAGAGAAAGTGACCCTGACTGTTTGACAGGGTCAGGTCAGACTTAGCCAGTGACATAAAATTATGCACCAGTCATCGTTCTTCAAGATAAACTTCAGGGAATGGAAGAGAAATGAAAACCTGTTCCAGAGTATACAAATATTCCTTCTTTGCAACTCTAAACACTACACAAATACACCTGATTGTCAAATGTCTTACAACATTGTAAACTTACAATATCAAATTTTACAAATTCATTCACTGCTGTAACCATCAGATTTGAACATTCCTTGTGCTCCCACAAATAAAACAGGAATGTGCTTTCTGTTACAGATGCTGGAAATGACTAGATAATGCATTTCACAACCATGCCAATGGTTATTTTCTTTCACTCATCATCTTTTGTTCAGTGCCAGTTATTTCAGTTGGCAGATGTGGTTTCACAATCCTCTATAATTGTATCTGCTAACATTGCATCGCTGAACGTTCTTCCCAAGAGCCTCTCCAGATATTTCTTATGTCCTCTGCAGGTCTGTTTCCCATTAGCTATTTCCTTACAGAATAATTCCTTCAGTAAATGCCTCTTTCCCAACTATGGAAGGCATTCTCCTCCTCCAACTGTGATAGAAAATGGTACCACATATTCCCTTTTCAGTTTCTGGCTAGCCCAGGACAAAAATAAAGCAACTGTGCTCCTCAGTAGGAGCTCAGTTAACCCCACTGCAAGTGTTTCTGTATTTCCTCTTTCTTTATTATTTGTTCACATTCCTGCAGGGGATGACTAGAGAGGCACCTGCCAGAGGGTTTTCCCAGCAAAAAGAGCAGAATTATGTAGGATATGCTAGGTCTGATGTCTTTAATGGTCAGTAAACGTAGACCACAATAAAAACTGATTTTAAATGTTAAGAAATTCTCCAGGTGTTTTAACAGTGGGCATAAACAAGTGGCACATGACTGATATTAGAACAGATATAGTAATTAATTCAAAATAATTTTCACATTTTTAGTCTTCCCCCCGTGATCCCAATCTTATAAAGAATCAAAAACTATCTAATCAACACTTACTGTTTTCCCCACCACTTCATAAAGATATTTTTAATTCCCTTCAGGCAGTCATATTAATAACAAAAAGTTCAGTTTCTGTCCTAGAAATATTTTGAAACCCTATGCATACATACACACAGGAAGTGAGAGTAAATAGTTGCTGTAAACATAATGAAAAACTGCTAAAATTTAGACTTTGCTAAAAACTAATTTGATTTCTCAGTTATGTTAGAATCATCACAAACACTAATCTACAGCTGGTAGTCTCAACTGTTTCTTCACTTTTAGTGATTAAAGATGGGTATAAAAATCTAAAACAAATGTGAAAATTAAAATTGAAATTTCAAAAATACACTGCTGAAAATAGGACAAGAATTTTTTTTCCTTCCTTAATCATGTCCAAAATGCAGCTTATTTCTTACATCATACAATGGTTTATGATGGAAAGGACCTTAAAGATCATCTAGTTCCGAACCCTCCATGGGCAGTGACACCTTGCACTAAACCAGGTTGCTCAGAGCCTGCCCTCTGAAGAATTTCTTTCTACTATCCAGTCTAAATCTACTATCTGTCAGTTGAAAGCCATAAAAAACACACACACAAAAAAAAAGAAGCAAAAAAACCCCACAAAAACCAAAACAACAAAAAATTACAAAAAACCAAAACCCTCAAAAAACAAACACAAACAAACCCACACACACACAAAAACTCCAGCCAACCAATCAACCAACCAAAAAATCTCAACAACAACAAAAAAGCAACAACCCCCCCCCAAAAATCCCCCAAAAAACCCAAACTCCAGCCAAAAAGAAAGGAAAACCACCTGCAGCCATTCTGCCCTGGATGAATGACAATAACTAGACTAGAGAAAGAGATTTTTCTAATTTTAAAGGTATGTATGGAGCTATATTTTGGGTTTTGCTGAAAACTGCTTTGATAGCACAGGTATGTTTAGTTATTCCCAAGCAGTGCTTACACAAAAACACCAACTAACATTAAACCATTCCTGTGATTTACACCCTTTCTTTGAGAGAAGAAAATTTACATCATAATAAAACCAGTTGCCCACCCTGGGGGAGCAGCTGTGCTGAACTCTACACAGCAAATAATATTGGGATGTCTCCTGTCAAGCAAATGGGAAGAATGGCTGGGGTGCAATCCCACAGCATCCAGTGTGGGAAGCACAGATATGCCATGACATTTGGAAAAGTTCTCCAGCAGAGATGAGCAGTGTAACCCACTGCTCAATCCTCTAGTCAATTGGAGCTGTCAAGTGGCACCTTGTACTTGGCTAATGTGAAACTCTCAAGAATGTCCAACAGTTGGGTGCTGTCAAGTATTTTGCTGAAATCTACAGTCCTTAAAAGCAAGAAAGTCTAATAGGATATGTATGTAAATCATGCAAAGTACTACTAAGGATGTGACAAATCATAGGATAGGAACAGCTTCAAAGCCCAGCAGCATGTGCCAATCTGTGCCCTGATTACTGATTAACATTCAGAAACATTTCAGAGAGAAGCCAGACTTGAGACAGGATTGGAAGTGATATATGTTATGTGAGAGGTACATTCATTTTCATAAGTGACTCTTCAGAGACTTTTGATAATTCCCAGAGGGACCTCCCTCTAATGATTTAACAAAGTGATCAGGGATCAAGGCACCTAGAATTCATGAACAGCATGACACTGCCTCCCTTTCATGTCTGACATCCTAAGGACAAAGAAACTATGAAAGGTTCACAGCTGTAATAAAAGTGAGGATTGTTAAAATGCAGCACTGCGGTGGCAGTGATGGCAGCTCCAAAGGAATTTGTCTGCACTCAGCAAAACTTTTCAACAAACAAATTATTCCACAAAAATTTCCCTCTAACCTATTTCAGTATAAATCAATGAGACCATTTCACATTTGTCCCATACTCTTCTACTACGACTGCACAAATGTTAGCAGCATATCAGGTGGGCTATTTTAGATTGATGTAGGGCAGCCTTTACATCAATTCTCTGTGATTTGCCTTGCCTGGATGCCCACCTGGCTATTCTCAGCTGCTGCTTGTATCTGCTTTCTCCAGGGCACATTCACACCCAGCACAAACTGGTGCAGTGCTATGACAAAGAGAAGAAAGGGCTCTGTCTTGTCATATTCACTATCCCAGGATGCTGTAAGAGAAGACTAACATGATTTACCAGGCGTGGTTTACTATGAAGATCCTGTACATTTTTGCTAGAACATTTCCAACTACTAAAGAACTCTCCATATATTCATAAATAGCAATTTATGAATTAATTACACAAAGCGTGGACCGGTACATATAAAAGGAGACAAAACAGGACCAGAAGTTTTTGGGAAAATAGCATTAGCATGTCTCAGCTTCTTGAGGAGAAGTAGAGAGACACAAAGAGGAGCAAGTAAAGCACACAGAGATACTAAAGTCCATATGTTACCTTGAGAAAAAAACCCTCCCAGTGCTCAGCATCTGGGGCCAGCAGATGCCAGGTTTGCCTAATGAGGGGCCACAGCAGCTCCCAGCTCTGTGACAGGAGGAAGGGACGGGGACAGAGACTCATCCCCCACCACAACCCCCAGATCTACATGGCAACACTGCTGCCACAGCAAAGAAGAGCACTATGATCACATTAACTTGAAAAGAGTGAAAGGGAAGTAATTTTAAAAAGCTTAAATACCAGACAGGTGTTTAGCACTCCCATACACTGCAATCTAGATTCAATAGCAATGCAACATTTGAATATGATAATTAAACGCAAATTTTTCTATCACATGTGGAATTGACTCCTAGGCTTCTTTTCCCACACCCTTGTTACTTAGCAGTTACTAAAGTAAAGTTCACTGACTTCAGTATGAATTTTGCCCAAATTCTGTTTCAACTCCTTTTGTCCTACTCTTGAAGGGAGTTTTCCTCATTTGCCTGATTAAACTGCTTTGGTTGCTGAGAATCTAGGAATGCCTCAACAAGTCAGGATACATTTTCCTGAGAAATGGGAATTCTGGGAAGTCTTATTCTATTAATTGATCCATTTCTGTGAGTGCAGATAAATATGCACTGAGCAGTATATAATTTGTTTGCAAAACAGGCAAACATAGCTTAAGCCATCTCAGCTGAAGTCTATGGAAATCACTGAGTGACCTCTATTAGAGGGCCTTAGGATTTTACACTGAAGCTGTAAGATCCAAAGGGCAATTACTAAGGAAGGAAACCAGTAAATTATGTGAACTGAAATGTGTGTGGTCTGTCGGCTGCTATGGATGCTTTCTAAAATAGTATTTGAAATATTGCCTTAAGGGAATGCTTAGCAGTTCAATATATTTCATACAACCCTAGGAAGAAAGTTCCAAGCCAAACACCAAATATTTTTTTACATAAATAATTAAATAAATAAAAACCCTCTGCTTAACATTGCTAAACATTGAGCATGGAAATGAGGTTCAGGTAGGCATTACAAAATTTGACCCTGAATCAATATGTTATAAAATATATATTTTAAAAAATGTAAATTCTTTAAAACAAAGATGAGACACTTGTGAACAGATGAAGGGTCTAGTCTTTGATATTTTATTCATACTTTAATAATTCTGCTGTTTGTATTCTCTCCTCTCTAAGTGAAGGTTATACCTGGAATTGTCACCAAGACAGGTAAGAAGCACTTCAAACTATTTACGTGCAGATTTGCACTTTCTCAGAAGTTTTTGGCACTTGAATATAATGATTTTTTTAAAGGTCCTCATTGTGTCCAAGAGACAAGATAGGATTCCAACTAATTCTGTTCTCCTTTGATTTTTGCAGGACCTTGCAACATTTCTAAACACAGAGTTTCTAATTTTCCTCAGTGGATAAAATCCAAATCTCTGTGAAAGCAGTGAAAGGATCCTCCTTGTCCCTAGCAACCTTTGGAAAAGGACCTGTATGCCATGTTGACTGCAGGTATACTTAGGAGTGAGACTTCATTTTCTTTTAATTTTACTCCATCGTTATCTTTTCTCATAAATTAATAGCAGTGGCTTGTGAAATTTAAAGATCTGGTAAAAATGTTCCACTTGGAAGATGTTGTAAAAATAGGTGTATCTTTAATGTTTGCCAACTGCTTACTAGATAATAAACAAACTCATAATGCCAAACACTGCAAGCAATTTTCAGTGAAAACTCCTTTAGTAATCCCTGTCTAAAATTTGATTACTGTATTTGGTACATTGATTTAGCAATGAAAGTAACAACAATATCATAATTTTAAACTTCCTTGCAGGAGTGTTGTAGAGATACACTTAAGTTCATGTTTGTGTAGCTTTCCCTGTCTGCTTTAAATTATGAAATGCATTATTTAAAGAGAGTGATAACAGCTCTAATTGCAAATAAAAACAGGGTGTATCTTTGAAAAGTGCCCCTGTGAGATGTTACAGCTAAACCCAGTACTACAGGAACAGCACATAAAACCTGATAGATTATAGAAAAAAAGCCCAGTGACAGTTTTCATGGTCTGTTCACCCCCTATTGCATTTCTGAAGAAAGCATTCTTAGTTAAATTTGCTCAGTGAGCAACAGAAACACTGTTATTTATGTGTGCTTAGAAGCTCCTGTTACAGACTGAGGCCTCACTGTGCAAGGTGCAGTACAAATATAACAGAAACTTGCCCAGCTGGAAAGGGTGCATGATGTGAATATTATAAATATGTTCTGTTTACAGTTGTACTGCAACCTTTATTTTTCAGTTCAGACACTTCCTGTCCATTACTAGTTGCTTCTGATGTCCCACTGAATTCCCAAGCACTACCATGACATCTCACACTGGGTTTGATCTCACTACTGCCACACTTGCTCTGGAAAAAGAGTAGGAGGGATTGTCTGCTATTTAGCTCTGATAAAAATCCATAAATATTGCAAACATTGTGTTTTCTTCTCTAAACTCCAGAAATTCTAGAGCACACCCTCCCAAGACATTCAGTGTTTGGACAACACTCTCAGACATGTGGTGGGGTTCTCGAGGCTGATGTGTGCAGGGCCAGGAGATGGACCTCAGTGATCCTTGTGGGCTCTTTCCAGCTCAGGATATTTTATGGTTCCATGAAAAACGTGAGGATAATTGACATATTTTGCACTAGATTTAAGGTTGGGTTTCACAATCTAGTTGATTTTAGTTTTAATGGTATAAAAAAGTGGTAACACTATCAACAATGGGAGTGGATTATTTATTATGCAGATATCACTGCCTGATAGAGAACCTACTTTACTGTCAATTAATTTCCTTTGTTTGTGATATGCAAAAGATGAAGTTTTACCTTGATAAATGCCTGTTTCTTTTTCTGAAAGCCTTAAAACTCAAACTTCAGATTGTCTGATGAAGTATGCTGTGCTCCCAATGCACCTCCCAACTAGTGGGACTGGTGACTTTGCCTTCAGTTTTAGCTGTCTCTCACTCATAAAGCACAAAAATATAATTAGTATATCACTCAGCACTCAATGGTATGTTCTTTATGTTCATGTAATTTATCTCCAATTTGTCAAAGCTCCTGTCAAGTTGCCTCTGCTACATGGTGCCTTATTCCAGGTCTGTCCATTGACATGAAAGTCTTGAAACCAGGCAGATGGTTTTGTGAAGTAAAGACTGTTTTGCCTCAAGCAAGAAGCTTGTAGATTAAAAGAAAGGTTAATTCAAAAATAATTCAAGGTAAAGATAAAAATTTGACAGATGTGCGCGGTTCTTTCGGCAATCCCTTTTTCCATGGTGTCACCGTAGTATTTATATATTCTAGATCATACCTATGTGGAAGTGTACAAAATTTATCATGGGAGCGAGGATCTGAAATTAATTCCTAATCAGCAAAGAGTATCATGGCAACATTGCTAGTCTGAATTCCCTTAGCCCACGGGCCACAAATAACCCCCGCAGCTCTGCTTTCAAAGTCCTCCGAGCAGATATTGTCAAGACTTTGTGGTACAGATTATCTGGTTTGGCAGTATCACATTCCGCTCATGTGGAATGTCAGTGTAGGCTTGTGAAATGATCTCTAAAAAGCAAATTAATTTTTAGAAAAATTGCTGTCTTCCAAAGGAATGAAATCAAGATGTCACATGGGAAATTGCAATGCCTCCTGGTTTCAGAAGGGCAGTGAGCAGAAGAACAATCTCCTTTGTGTCTGTTGGTTTTATGTCAAATTCTACATGTATAATTAAAAGAAAACCCCAAACTAGTATGATGTCTTGTGCCTGTCTGTTTTTGGAGGAAAGAGAAAGAAGTAGGTAATATTCTTGCAGAGTAACAAATCAAAATATTATTTCAAATTTGCCCACCAAATCTGTCCCACTCGTGCCCAAGGAGCCTTTACAAACATTTATGACTTAAAAGGACGCCTTAAACTGAGGCTCCTTTTACTTTAAAAGTAAAGGCTCCTACTTTGAAAGGCTCTTTTTAAAAATAGACATTAAATGAATGGTTGCAATGAAAGTTATGAATGAACTTTACAGAGTTTGGATGTTTGGCTTAAATAATTATCCACATCTGGAAGTTAATACAGCACCATCATAAAAAGATTTTACTTTGAAGCAAGATGAGCATCTTTGAAATAACTGGATCTTGGATGTTAAAAAAGAAAGATTCCGCTACTTCATGCTGCAATATGTCTTAGAAATGTCTTCAGCACAGCTTTTTCCATGGCATTCTGGCATTATTTTAGAAGTGTTTTATATGTCTATAGCTCTATTTTAGAATTGTCTCAAATAAGCCAAACAACGCTTAACAAAACAAGATAATTTGTGACATATGTTCTTTGTGACTATGTCTCAGATTTAACTACAACAATTTTGACACAGCTAAACCGAAGTTTTTTGATAAGGATTTCTCCACATTCATATCTCAGGTTTCCTACTCTTTTGTCTCAGGAGAAGGAGATGACCTGTACAACATTTCCCTACCTGCAGCTGAGGCCCAGGATCTGGGCAGGGCTCCCCCAGTTTAGCAGTGCCCACCTGGTTTATCCCCTGTCTATGGCATCACAGCAGTTTGTGTGTAAAAATTGCAGTAGAGGTAAAACTGGCACCCAGCCCTGCCAGGGAGCACAGAGCATGGGTTAAGGACAGGCAGGAAAATTCCTTTGGATTTGGCTCAAGCCACTTAGCTCTGAGATCTTAAACCAAACCTCAAGCATAGCTATTAAAAAGAGACACACCCAAAATAGCCCAAGCTTTGTGTTCAGAAGTGATGGATTTTCCTGGAGCCTCAGTGCCTTAGCTATGCAAGCCACATTTTACCATGCTGAAACAAGAACTAAATACTTTTGGAAATCACAACCTTAGAAATGAAACAGGGACTAAACCTGTGAGATCTATAAGCCTCTATTTTTTTTTTTAACCTTCCTTTCTGACCACTAAAACTATTCTCATCACATTATGTTGGTTCCTCCACCTGTCTCAGTTTCATTTGTATCATTGCCATACAACTACTAGGTGACTTCCCTAGCCCAGATTTAGAGACTAGATCCTTCCATCCTGTGCCAGAATATTTTTGAGCTCCAGTGTCTGCAGAGGTTGTTTCTGCAGCCAGGCATAGCTAATGGTAGCTATTCTGAAACAGCCAACATCTGTTTCAGTACTTTTAACTCAATTTTATCAGCCACTCCACGTCCACCATTCTTGTATTCTCCTGCTGTCATTTTATAGGATATTTTCTCAGTTTTGCTTTTGCAAATATTACTCTGATTGAGACTAGATAAGTGAACAAATGCAATTGGCAGTGCCAACTAAGCAGCAAGCTTTCATCCAGCTTACAGAGGTTAATATTCAGGCTTCGACGGAACAGAACCGCGACTTCTGTAGCTTTAAGAAAGCTGCCCATGCTAACCTTAGTTTTTCCTTTCAGTATGACTTCTAATTTGATCAAACCCTGTAAGTATCTAGTGCGAAACAGATGGTGTGTGTTTGGGAAAGTTTAAAAAGGGAGCATAATATACTCCCTTTGGCGGGCGACTGTGAAATGCATCTGTTCTCTGCGCAGCGCGCTCCTCTCCCGGCTGCGGGCAGGCGCTGCGAAAGCCTCCCCACGCCGCGCCCGCTCTGCGCCGCCTGAATCACTCTGTTCCCGTTCTGCTCAGGGCCCGGGCCCCTTGGGAACTGAATGCTAATCAAGGCGCTATTTTTTACCATTTTTCTTTTCTTCTTCTTTTTTTTTTTTTTTTTTTTAATGGAGGACAAACGTTAACAAAATGAGGACGTTCAGAGAGCCCTTTCATTGAGACCTGCAGGCTGAGGTTTGGAGAGGTTGAAGATGCTCCGTGTGAAAAGCGCTGATGAGAACTGCAGTGGGTTTTAGAGGAGGGGTGAGCAGCCCGTGGCCCACACGGCCGTGTCACACACTGAGCAGCAGCAGGGAGATGGAGCACAGCTGGAGTTAACAGTGCCCACCTTGTGACTGCAGCCAAAACCCGAGCTCAGCAAGGACAAGGAGCTAAACAGACCATCAGACTGAGGGGCAACCCAAACCTAGTGCCTCCTGGTACACCTTCCCACGTCAGAAAAAAGAAAAGCAATACAGGTGGGCATCCCCCCCTTTAAAAATGGGAAATCTGCATTAAAATGGTCACACAATTATGTCTTAGCTCAGAAAGGCAATGCCCATCAATTTGCTCTGGAGTCCAGGGTGGAGATCAGGTGACTCAGTGGGTTAGATCAACATTCACACTGACATTGATTTGGTTTCCTGTGTATCATCCATCAGAGATATGGTTTTCAAACTTAACCCCACACACATAGCACCAGTGCAATATTAAATCAGAGCCTGCCTTAAGCCGTCACCAAAAATATTTTTGGGGTCTAATCACAGAGATGGGGATGTGCACAACACGTAAGCTTTAAGGAAATTACTAGCCAAGAGCACTAAGATCTCATCAATAATCACCTTTGCATTAAAACACTGATGAGTCATGAGCAATACTCTGTGATTATCCAGACTGCACAGACACTGGCTTTAGACAGAAACCGGAGCTGTGATTCCAGCTTCACTACTAGAGAAACAACATGGAAAGGAGTCTGAGCCAGAGACTAACAAAAAAAGCTGAAGTACTCTGTATCCAGAAAGCTGTTCATTCTGTGCAACCTCTCTCCAATTTTTTTTCCTTTCCAGTGATTATACACCACTATTATGTGAGGAAATCACTTGAACCCACTATTCACCCATGTTATTTTCAATATTTTGGGACTTATTTTTATCAACAATTGCCCACTGGCCAAGCAGATTTACACATCTGTTTATAGGCAAAGCAACTTCAGGTACTGATCCTGGAAAATCTTAATTGTTTTGGGCATTTCAGTGTAATATTTCTTTAAAAATCAAATCACTGCAATGCTCTTTGAGATTGCAAATATATTATTGTATTTCTGAACTCTGCTAGTTCTAGTGACATATTTTGATTTCTGACATTTCAAATTGGTTCTTTTCATCTGTATAAATTTAAACCAAAGGTAGAGGAACCAAAAACTAAATCTCAGCAGCACTTCAGGGTAGTAATAATCTTGTGAAATGACCTCTTGGTTCCTGTATTCCCTCAACACCATTTTTCAAAAGTCACATTTTAGGTAATATAAAAATTTAATTAAAGTTAATGAATTGCTTTGGGACTGCCAGATTAAAACAAAAAATACAGTCAATGAAAAAGTGTTTTCGATACTGAAGAATTCAGAAATATTAACAGACAAGGAGGAAAGCACCATTGTAAAAATTCAGGGCAAGTATAGGGCATTTCTTTAGATAAAACAGATTTTATTTTCCCCTTCAATTTTCAGGATAAAAGGTTGGCCATGGGATGTACAGCTGCTACTCAGATATATAGCATATAAAACAAACTTCATAGAAAGTAGTTGCCTGTTCTATATCGATTGTTTCATTAATCTGAATGATTAAGATTTTATGTTATGACTTTGTAAAAACATAAAGCAATTAAAAAGTAATAGGGTATTTTGGAAAAGGGAATTCCTCACTGCATACTCTAAACCCCAGTCTCACTTGTTATAAATACTTAAACAGAAAAAAATAAACTTTATTATTTAAAGGCAAATAAAGCTACGCTTCTCTCTCAAACTGGAAAGTCCCAAAGGCTTTATATCCTAAAGTCTTTCCTCTAAAAGATTTTTCCAATTTATTTTCAAAATAGAAACCAGCAGGACAAAGGACTAAAGGGTCCCCATGGAATGGAAGTGTAGGAATGATCTTCCCTTTCCCTCTACTCAGATTTGTTTAACTACAAAACTCTAACACATTAGGCCATGACTGGGAGGAATCCACTGAGCCAACTTGGCTATCTTGCTGAGTGCCCTTGTGGTCAGTACAAAACTAAACAAAATTAACTCAATACTTTTGGCTAACTGCATTCCAAGACAAGAACTACAGAGCTTCACTGAGCTAGAATGTACAATCAGGTGCACAAACCACGGACAGCTCAGCTGATTCCTCAGCATCTGCGCTGGCACTGAGACAACTGCTCACCTCTGGTAGCACAGAAAGCCACAGGGCTGGGGATGTGTCACCTGGGCAAGGTCCCAGCAGGGAAATGAACCTGCAGCACAGCCTGACATCCCTGCTCCTCTCCTCTCACTGGGCACTGGGCAAACCCTGCCCTACTCAGCTGGCAGAGCTCTGTTTTCCAGGACAAGAGGGCTGAGGGATGCCCACACCATCAGCACTGGCAGCAGGGCTTGTGCTGCTCAGGAACCAGGTGAAGCAAACCAGAACTCACTGTTTTCCAGTTAAGCACCATATGCAACCCTGCTGGTGAAGATTTAGGTAATAAAAAGGTCACTGATCAGATCCATCCTTTAAAATGAGTTTTGCATAAAGTGTCACACATGTAAACATTAATTTTCTGATGAGTACCGTGACTGTGATAGCACTGACATTTTGCTAGAGCTATTTTCAAACATTTATGGTTTGTTCACCACAAAAGAATACTGGTGAGCTTGTGAGTGTGTGAAGCATCTGGGGAAATGCTGCATCTCCAATCAAAGCCAGCAGAGTAGAACAGCAGGTACATTTTATTTACAGGTTTAGACGTTTATCAATAACTCTCAGTTATGTGACTGATGCTCGGTGTTACTCAGGCATGAGGCTAACAAACCTCCTAAAAGACCAGGATTAAAAGTCAAATGCTGAAGGAATATATTTGTAGCTGCAGTTTTACTAGTAACAGAACAAATTGCATAATTTGTAAAGTCTTTGGCATAGTGATTCTCTCAAACCACAATACACAGACACAACCTGAATGTAATTTGGCTTTAATTACAGCTGTAATAGTAAGCACTATATGAAGTTTATTAATCTCTACCACAGTCCTATAAGTTAGAAAGGTGAACTTTACCTTTGAAAGCATGAATCAACTGTAGAATAAAAGCAAATTTAAAATGTAAAATCTCCATTTTGTATATGCTAGCAGCATCCAAAAAAAAAAAAAAAGTTAGGGAAGCAAAAATAACCAAGCACAAAAAACATCACATTTAAAAATATAAAACCATCGACAGTGCAAGCTAAACCTTTAAACATGATAGATAATTACATAGCATTTGAACACTGATTATTAATTTGGATTCTGTACTATGCTTGTAGCTAAAAATTACTCTGGCATTAAAACCAGAGCTAAACCCAGGCAAATAGTGTGTTATTTTTACAGAATATCTATGTTTGATTACAATACCAGAGGGAGAAGGGAATACAGACAGAATGTCCATGCCTACACCTCTCACACAACAACAAAGAAGTGGCCAATAGTTCCTCCAGTACTCCTGATGTTCAGGTGCCAGAATCCGGGATGCTCCAAGGAAACTCTCCCAAGCTCTGCAGTTGGGGAGCTCAAGCTCCCAGGCACAGCCAGAACAAGATAGCAAAGGCTGTCTCTGCCCACAGAACAACTGAGGCTGTCAGGAACCTTTCTGGTGACAAGATCTCAAACATTTTTTCCAGGATAATTCTTATTCTACTGTGAAAGACCCATGTAAGAAAAAACAAAATATCCACCTGTTGATTAAGCTGTTCATCCAGAAAATAGGGGTAAAAATTCAGGAGTAAGAATTTCTGCTTCTCCTGTCTTAGGCCTAGACTAGAAATAGCTTTTGTTCATTCATTAACTTTCTAATGACTAAACAGAACACATTATTTGTGTCATTTCATAACTGTCTCAAAATATGAGGTAGAATTATTTCTCCTGTTATTGGACAGCTGTTTCAAAACCTCTCCCAGTATTCAGAAATCTTCTTCTAATTTCCACACTAAATTTATTCATTGACAGTGTTACCCACATGGTTTTAGTTTAATGCCAACCTTTCCTCTTGGATATCAATCCTAAATTATATTAGTAGGGTAAATTTTACCCTTTCTCTGACTTCACTTTACTGGAATAAACAAAGAAGTTCTTCTGTATGATTGCTCTTTCCTTCCCTGACCTTCTCTGTACCCGTGCCAAGGGTAGTCACCTTTTATGAAAATAGATGGTAAAAAACATACACAGTACTCCACAGAGGATCCTTTGGCTTTAATAAACACATAGCATACCCCAGCTTAGCCCAGAGAATGACTTTTTGAGTACTCAGAAGAGAAAGACAAGGCACACTTGGACAAATTTACATTCTTTGTATGAGTAATTCCTGGCCATCAGTCCACCTTCTTCATTGGGTACAATATATAATGGTTCCATAAAATGAGACAATCATCTGATCCACAAAACCCACAATAAGAAGTGTACAGGTGTAGCTAAAAAGTCTTTTTATTTGCACAAAGTAAAACTGGGCCTGTTATTTCATTCCTCCTATCCTGGCACCAGGACTAATTTAAATGGTGACTGTCGAATCATCTAAGAAGGCTGAAGTGGGAGGTATTAAAAATATATTTTAACTAGATCTTGAATGACCAAAAATATAAATTGGCCCGAGTTTGACGTTCTCAGGAACAGACAGAAGGGAATCCAGTTACTGCTGGATCAACAGTGAAATATATTTAGAAATGCAATAGAAAATGCCTCAGTAGATCAAGGACCTTTGAATCTCCTCGCTTTCTTTCCTGTACGAGTATCCTGCACACTTGCTATTTTTTGGTTTTTTGCATTAAGTCTGCCTTTATAATACATCTTGCCTATTTTTTATATGTTGGAGATGAGTCATGTCACACTCCAGTCACCACTAAAATCCTACTTCTTGTACCTACGTGGGTATCAACATATGCTTGGGTTATTAGAGATCTCAAGTAGAAATTTAAAAAATACCATAAGGTACTCTACTCTAACTGGTCAGATAGTCAATGCTGAAATATACTGAAAGCATTAATTATTTAAAAGAGTAATGAAGACAGTT
This sequence comes from Dicaeum eximium, assembly GCA_013396995.1. NCBI lineage: Eukaryota > Metazoa > Chordata > Aves > Passeriformes > Dicaeidae > Dicaeum > Dicaeum eximium. The sequence continues at coordinate 1,152,915 of VWZP01001339.1, read as the reverse complement.
CTGCTTATGCCTTCCCTTGTGAAAGTAAGAAAACTGTGGTTTGAAAATCTCCTGTCTCATCACAGGGCTCCTACATGTTCTGTTTCCAGAGACTTTTTGCTGTTTGAAATTAATTCTAATTTTAGGGAGACATTGAAACTCAAGAGAAGATAAAATGCTAAGAACCATGCATACCTTCTTTTTCAGTCCTTTTAAGTGCATATGTTATTGCCCACACACATCTAGCATATAATTGTTGGCAGTGATGTTTTTTGGCTGGCACATCCTTTGGTGGTTGAAGGTTTCTGTATTGCTAAAATGAAATGGTATGACTGCCTCAGAGCGAGACAGATAGGGGGGTGGGAAAAGTTCATATTGACATACTGCACTTTCCCAATTAAGTTAAATATCACCACACTCAGAAAATGCTCTGCTGAGAGATTTGGTCCCTACCTTTGCTACAAGATTTTGGCAGTTTGTTGGCATTTAGCAGTTAATTTTGCCAAACTGCAGACAATGCTAAGGGACAAAAATGACTTCATTATATTTCTGACTGTCTGGCAGACTTACATCTGACCAAGGGCAAATTTCTCAGATGAATATTTTTAAAGCTAGAGTGGCTCATCCAAATTATCTCTTTTCAGCTGCTGGGGATGCTTGGTATTCTCTGGCAATCAGAGGGCAGCAATTGAATTTTGGGCACCTGAAAGAGCAAAAGATAGAGGCCACACAGAAGCCACTTTTGTTTCTCATCATTTACAGGCTTAGGATCCCTTGATTAGACAAAGGATAGATAAAACTTGGACAGTGTCTGCAAATTTCACATCGTCCTGCCAATTTGCCTGAAGCCTTATCTGGAAAGACTGCTTTAAGATGTCAGAGGGAAGTTTATCCTCATGCTCACAGAAGCTGCCAAAAAGAATGTAATTGTGACAGGTTTTGTTTTTTGTTGTTGTTTTTTTGAATGTGAATACCATCAGTTCCTTTCACACAGACTCCCAAACAACCATCAGATGATAATGAATTTCTGTCAATACAGACCCGAGCCAAATTTGAACTGGCAAGCTACAAATGAAAGGCTCTCTATCTGTTACCTATCACCTGGGCTATCCATTCCTTCCTACTCACACTTACTCCTAATTTACAAATAAACTGTCATTCAAAGTCAAAGACTAAAATTAGTTGGGGAAAATAAAGAAACACTGTTTAAATACACACTTCACACCCAGATTTTACAGTAGCAGCAAACAGTGAAGCCATGGAGTGCTGTGGAAATACACTGGGTGCACTGATACTGCAGCTACAAGTGCTTTCCCTGACTTTTTAAGCACAATTCCACATTCAGACAGGACTTTTCATTTTTGGCCCAGCCTCACCCACTGTCACTGTAGGAGGACATGGGAGAAGAGCTTGTACTTATTTCACATCAAGGTGTTTCCCAGGTGACAAATCCTGAAGAGGAAAGCTCTGAGTCCCCCATATTTCAAGTATGCAACAGCCAAGATCCCTCACTGCTCTGGTGATGAAAATGGTAGTAAAATCTGAACTGATTCCAGAGCCAGCTCTGGCAGCAAACACTTTGATAGGTACTGAGGTCTCAGCCTTCCCATGTACAGAGCTCATCACACCTATCAATGGGAGATGACACAGTGCCACTTAACAGCAGCAGGAAATGAAACTGAGACTGATGGGTTAATTTGTTACATCTTGATCGAGTGGACTGGATCCTCCTGCTGCTGATATTCTTTTAATGTGTTCTGACATTCAAAGGACTTCTACATAGACCCAGCCAGGAAAGAACTGCAATTTAATTGCTCACTGATTTTGCCCCCAAAACACTTCCCATTTCACAGCTAGACTGTATACACTGTATTTTAAAACAGTACCATCTATTAAGTGAATCAGTTTGCAATGCACATGAGATGTCTGGGGATTTGTTTTGTGCAGCAATGAGGAAATGGCTGAGAATGGAAGCCCACGAGAAAGGCTGGATATGGGAATAGAGCTAGAGCTCAATGGATGGAAGAAATACCTATCCAAGACCAGCCACAAAGTAGGTTCACAGATAAACACTACTGAAACAGTGAGCATACCAAAAAAATTCTCTTGAAGACATCTAGGCATGGCTTTCTAAACAGCAAAGCCATTCCCTTAGCAGACTTGTGTTCAAACTCTCAGTGTTCCTCCACATGAAACTCGAGTCTTTCACAATGCCATAAAACCTGGTGTCATCACAACCCAATTAATGTCTTTGTTCCAGTTGACTGAATGAAATGAAAGAATAGATGTGGCTAAACAAATTTAAAGCACATGCAAATGGCATTTAGAAATGTAGAGAAAAGTTTTTTGTCTACGTGGGGAAGCCGTATGCATCAATTCTACAGACCAAGAAGTGAGAAAAAATTCCCAGTGTTTGTTTACCTCATGTACCTGTGGTTTTTGGCTCTTAGCAGGGAGCTTCCAAACACTCCTAACAGAACAGAGCCCACACTGTTTAATTTAAATTGAAAGATTTCTTAACCTGAACTCCCTTGACTTCATCATGAGGATTTCTTCCTGCTGGATCACTCAATCTCTGCCTCCAGTGGAGCAGGAGCATGGTTAAAAATGACCCTTTTGCTATAACCTCCCACCTGCAGCACTGAACCTGATGAAACAAGCCTGGGTATGGGTAAGGTTCTGAGAACTTGAACCCAGTGACAGCAACACACTGTGATACACACAGCTCACGAGACAAGGCTGAACAAGTACATGAGTTAAAACGTAAAGTACTGAAAAACTGACAAAATTTTTTAAAAAATTAAATTAGCCAACCTCAACCTACATAGAAAAAAAAGGGACCAATTAATAATTTGTTTAATAATTAAACCAAATGTCAGACAAATGTCTCCAGTTTGGTAGCAGTGGCACATGGTCCATGACTACATACTGTGGTTTCAGAAAACTATTGTCAGTGGTTTTCATTTAAGAGCAGCAAAGGTCCCATCCATAGGTGGAGACCTTTGTTTCTCTGCCACCTGCAGCCCTGTGGTGACTGAGAATAAGGGCTATTACACGTGCAGTTTACAAAACATTAGTATTTCATATTCCTCGATGTTAATTACTAATGGAATGCAATTAACTGATTCTCTCATGAACTGTGATACCAGATATAACAAGCCTGATTCCTTTCTCACTGTGACATAAATTAGCAGTAACTTCATTAATGCAAATAACATTATATTGTATAAAAAGGATGAATGGATGGAAATAGAGACGAGTTAGGATAATCTAATATCAGGGCAACACATTAGAACAATACATCAAGCCAAGCAATAACAGAAAATATTTCACAGGAAACATTTTTAAAACACTGCTATAATAATGTGTTCAAAACTGGATTTGTTAAATTTCTAAAAGCCTTACAAAATGCAAGGAACCAGTCAGAAATGCAGATTAGGGAAGGCTACCTGATGTCTTGGCCATCCTCTGCTGAAAGGTAGCAGCAAGCACAGAATTTGGTGTTTCAATTTTCACTTTAAGGGATTAACTTTTCTTCCTCGTACTAATTTAAATTTAACCTTAATTTGCCTCTCTAAGCTGTGTGTTTGAGTTTTCTAATTAAATGTAAATACTTAGTACATTTTTTAAAATAATCTGGTTTAAATTCTGTAAGAAAGTAACACGTAGTCTTTAGAAATGTCATATCTGAAAAAAACCTAAAGCTTTACTTACAAATAACAAGATTTGAGTGACTTCAAAGGTCAGAAGTGAAATGTTTAATTTCTATGACTGTTGTCTGGAATCTTCCTAGCCTCCCACTGGTGGGCTTTTAGGCACAGCCTCCAAAGGTCAGGATCTTAAATGTGGTAGGAATTAAGGAAGGTACAAGCATTTCTTAGAGGCTGCAGTTTGGCACACGGATAGTTAAAGGCTCCATGTGTTAATAAGTTGTCCATGATTCAGAAAAATCTCTATTTATCAAGATCCAAACTGCACAGTCTGGCTGGGGGAGAATAAGTGGATAAGAAGAACAAGGAATACCATCCCCCGCTGGATACACACCACTGATTCTTTTGCACCTACCAAGTAGAAGGGCTTGACAAGATATATTTGTTTTTCAGTTAATATTCATAAAAGGTGTGAATAGGATTCAGAACTTTTTAGTACAAAGCAAATCCAAACAAAAGGAATACTCAAATTAAAACTCTCATTTTTTTCAAGACACAGCAGCCTTTTCTAAGCTTTATTAGAAAATTATCATGCCAGCTGTCTCTTTTCCCTGACTGTTATTCACACAATATGCCTCCCTCTTGTTTCTTTTCAGCTTTGTACATGTATAATAATGAGTTTTCTAGAATGGAAAGCCCAGCGGAATATTAAAATTGCAAAGAGCAGCTCTTTGAGTTAATTTCACCAAAGTGCATCACAACATAATACAGTGTAGTAAGAATGAATTTCTAATAGGAATTCATTCATGGAAAAATTAATTAAAGAAAATGTTATTGCTAATATAGCTTTTCATATACGTACTGTTATGTATTGGCAGTAATAAAAGCTAAACATTCAAAAAACCAAACTGCACATGACACAGTTCCTGCCATGTATTATGAAAAATATCTTTTCATGATAACATGGCACATATTGACTTAAGTAATGTAACTTATTATGATATTACTGAAATACAAAGCAGGGAGAAGACCACTCCCCACAGATATTTTTTACCAAATTCTTAAATTAAAAAAATAAAAAAGCACTACCCTTATAAAAATGAAAGTTAGTAGAACAATCAATATTTTCATAATAATGTTAATCAAAAAAGGTAAGAATAAGATTAAATTTCCTAATAAACAAAAATGAGACAATGTCAACATAAAAGATTGGGATATCACATATAAAGAAAAACCTTGAGGAGTAAAGTAATAGAGGTGAGATGAAATCAGTGCAGTGAAGGGTATGGAACTGGAGACTAAAAATTATGGACCTGAGCTGCAGGAAACTGAAAGGGGGAGGAAGAAAAAGATATATAGGATGATATGTATAGACTTTAAAAAAATGGCAAATATGATCACAGAGAAAATGCATCAATCAGTTCATTTCCCAAAGAGCTTAAAAAATACTCCCAGGAGTGCTTAAAGCACTGACAAGGCCCTACCTGTGTTCCTTTGTACAGAAAGGAGCTGCAAAAGGTGCAGGGAAGTAAAATACAGGAATTAGGAGGGGCCATACTATCAAATAAAAGGAGCCCAATGTGAATTGCCTCATTTGGAAAGTCAGAAAGCCTGTATATAGAAATATTTGTTCAAGGGGGAAAATCAAGCTAAAAATCAGAGCTGGAACAGAAACGAATGGTCAGGAACAAAACCAGAATAAACCAGTCATGAATAAATTTAGCCTAGGGATTAGGAGGCTTCTAACCATCAGAGAACCAAAGCACAGACTCAGCAGCCAAAGGTAGAAAAAGATGCTTCTTTTAATTTGGAATGTGATAGATTGTGAAAATTTTATGTGAAATAATTGCCTGTGATAGAAGAAGACCAAGCAATATGGTTTCAGGAGATTCCTTCCAATCCCAAGTTCTTAAATTCATATTCAAGTATGCAAATTACACTCACTCTGTGTCAAACTGCATACATACATCTCTCTCTCATAAAGATCAAAATGTTTTCCTGTTTTTCCTCTAGTTTCAGCATGTCTCAATTATAGCTTTCAATGTTTTGAATTTTTGTTTTTCCTAATAGGCTGAAACTTGCCTCAAATATTTGCTCGTGAAACCACATTTATACATCTGACTTCTTGTCCTCACTGCTCCTGTTACACAACATTTCTGTAGCAGAACAAGCAGAAACAATCCCAAAACAAAGCAGTCTTTACCTTGGTACTCATTCATGATGGGAAATGCAAGTTTTAACCTCCTTCAGCAAAGGGGAAATCAAACTCAAGACCTGCATGCTACATGAAAACCCTCAATATATCCCTCAGCATCTGTGCCACATAAGCACATCCCCAAACACTCTGGATCCTGTCTGGAGGCTTTTCTAGATGTACACACCCGGATTTGACTTCATTAATATTTTAAACACAAGTTTCAAGTGTTTAGCCAGACGCAGGAAAGCGAGCAATGAGCAGCCAGCCGTCAGAAGCGGATAGACTCAATGATCACAGAGACAGGCTGATAAACCAGCTGCTGGCAATGCTCCTCTTCCCTCAACACCACCTTCTTCTCTTTTTGAGTGTGTAAAGTGCTGTTCAGAATATCTGATAAACAGAAAAGAAAGTCAAATAATGATAATTTTCCTGGAATATATTACAGATGGCTAGTCGTTCGTGTGTCAGCCTTATTTAAATCTGTGAGGAATGAAAGTGATCTGAAAAGCCTCACCGTGCACAAAGTTACCTCTTTAAAAGCAAGTTTACAAATCTGTAGTTTAGCCCTTTGAAGCTTTTTGCAGCTTTTCGCTTTATTTCAAGGCCTATAGACATGTTCTCTTTTTTGCATCATTTAAACATTAAAATTGCAGCTCCCTTAGGATGAATGACTTGTGCTCAGAGTTGACTTTTTATCAATCATGTTAATTTGGAAATAAGCCATTGGTTTGACTTTTTATTCATCATAGTCAAAAGGGGATTGTGTTAGCCCCGTCCCATTTGCCCTTAATTAACAACCATTGAATCCCCATATTAATTAGCAGAGCTATTAGTAATTTTACATCACTCTTCACTATAGTAGATAATTAAAAGTCCAATTAATAAAACCCTGGTATTCATAATTTGTATAAACCTATTATGAAACAATAAACCTGATTACACTATAGCTTTTTACATGCTTGTTTATTGATATAACACTGCCTGAATTTAGAAATAATTCAGAGCCTTATAAAGGTGTTTAAGTGGTGGCTTTAGTTTAATTCATCTGGTACAAGAAAATTCTGAGATGACAGACTCCAATACCTCCTGGAAGAGCCCAAGAAATAATTGCCACTATTGGAAACGAGCAACATTTGGGTACATGTTGTTTTGGGGACTTTTTTTTACATCTACAAAACCACAAACCTTCGTTTTTATTTATAACACAGCACCAGAGACTGATTGATTCCTGCTTGTGCACAGGAGGTGCGATCCAGAAGACAGCAACTTTAAATGACAGCTACAGCTTAATTGGCATCATCCAAGGGCAGCTGTCCTGCTGAAGCACTGAACCATCATTTCCCCAAGGCACCCTGGCCTTGCCACATCCCCAGCCAGCAGCACTTTTGCATTTTCACATAAAGTGCCTCAGGGCCCTTTGCTGGAAGATCTATGCCAAGGACCTCTGAAACCACGAAGCCTGATGCCTTAAAACTTTTTGTCACAGTCTTTGATGAAAACGAGGCAGAGATTTATATTAATAAAAATCTGGACAGGTGAAGATTGTCAAAGATGCTCAGGTGACAGTAGCAAGATACTCAAAGCTGAATCAGTCCTGCTTACTGTGTACCCACAAAACAACTTCTGGGGGTTAGCCATAAAGTCAATGAGCTATACCTCAAAATTCAATTAATGCCACTTGATCCATTTCAGAAGTCTTCCAGATAAGATAAAAGGTAACAGGTAGAAATATCATTTGTAGGGGAAACTTCTGCTTCTGAGTTGCAAAGGAAACAAATCATAAATGCAACCCACTGGACAAGTGACACCAAATTTATTTTCAGATACTTGCCCAAAACTTTTCACCAAGACTAATTTATCTCTACCTGCTTTACTAATAGTATTTCCACTGCTTTTAACTGGTGTTTATAAATCCTTGGTCACAGATTCCAAGGGACTTCAAGATCCTCTGTGAAATCTCCTGTTACATGAGGTTTTGAAAACCTGATTTATGTTAAATATTTCCTGTTCAAATCAGTGCAGTGACTGAGTACTCACAGCCCACAAAGATGTTAATTCTTTTTCTTTTGGGTTTTTATCCTGGGTTATAGTCTCTAATCATCACTTAATATTTCTTTATAGACAATTTATAAATATAGTGATAAAAGCCTATTCTCCAGGATTTTGAAATCTTCTGTGGGAAATAAGCAACTACATTGATTTAAATTCTAGGAAGACATTCAAGAAGTCACTGTTTCCTCACCGAAGAAATTCATTTAAATTTCAAGTTTAAAGTTAAATCTAATTCTGCAACCCTGTTTAATTAAGAAATCTTTAGCTCTTTTCACTGAGGATTTGTAACTCCCTACTGCATTCTCACTAGAACTAGTTAGATTTGCTGAGTTTAATTTTTATCACAGTTCTCTGGCTTTCTACTTCTGTCATGTACTCCCAGGCAAAAACCACCTGTTAAAAAGCCCTACAAGCTTTCATTTGTAATAAGAGGTTAAAAATTAGAGAAAAGCAGCAGAAATGTATGCCAACTCTGACATTCCCTCAGGAAACGTTGCAAGTTAGGGAAATTTTTCAATATTATGAACTAAAGGCTTAGGCTGTCATTTCTGTGGGAATTGCTGATATTCTGCTGCTACGACTTTTGTGCAAATGAAACTCTGTGTGGGTGAGAACAGTATTTAAGTAGAGTGGCTGTGAATTTATAAAATGCAGACAAGATGTTCTACTGCAATTTAGTAAGAATTTGCAATTGCAAACAAACAGGAAACGTACCTCAAAGCCAGCTTATCAATATGCAGGTGAAAGACAGAGAAGAGAGTATCTCCCTCTACAACCTCTCTTCTCCACTCTTTCCTTCAAATAAATGTGTTTTCTTGTCACAAAGTATTGCTCAGAAAAGCAGTAATGTGAAAAGAAATGATACCTATTTAATATATCAGCATCTTGAAAGGATGTGCACCTCGAGTTGTGGTTTGTGGAAAAAATTATACATCTGTAATATACCCTGATTTTATAATTTACTCTTCCTACATTTGAAATTCAAGATGGTGACTCACTTTCCTGCACATTTTCAACACAATGCAATATTGATTCTGTGAAGTAATTTCCTAAAGCTACAAAGCATTTCCAGCATCCAGGTATTTTTTTATATATCCTCTCCATCACTCATATTTTGTAATCCTTTGGAAGAAGCTATGGTCATAAATCAAATGGCAAGGAAAATATTTGTAATATTCTTTAAAATCTATCTAATGTCTCTTATGAAGCCCCATTTTGAAGGATTTTTAAATAGATGGAATACCAAACTTCTGATTTTTTTTAACATAAGTGTTTTACCCTTTTCTCCAAAGAAGAGTGAAAGCACTCTTACTGACTTTTTAAAAGTTTCCATTTCAACAGCAGCCAACAGCAGGAATCTTGGCAACATCAGTCTAGCTGAATTGCAGATATGCATTTTAGTGGTGGATCCAACCCCCTTTTTTAATTTTGTGAGCAATATCTGTGCTGGTATCATTACCTTGCCATAGAAGGTTTTTCTCTGTTAGTGAGCAAAGACACTGGGCACAATGATTAAGGTGTAAGAACAGAGCTTTCAGAGTGCAGAATACCACAGATACTGTGGTGAAAGGAGGGAAAACTCACACCTCATTTCATACCCTAAGCACGAATATTTAGACTCAGTTTCATCATTGCTATATTTAAAATACCTTCCCTGTAATCAGCACATCACACTGACACATGCTGGTGGTGGATGTGACCCTTTATCCACAGCAAGGCTTCATTCCCAAGCAAAATACAGAGTCTTACATCTGAAGTGGCCATCAGGCTTTTCACAGAAACAACATGACGTGACAGCTCATCAGAAGAGGAAGGGAGGACGACAATTAATTGGAACTTTGAGGGAAATTTTTGGAAGAATAAAACTAGAATACTAAGACTAAATAATTCTTACTTGTGTGAAAAGAACCTTGAGGTTTTTCAGTAAAAGAGGTTGCACACATTGCTGACTTTCCAAGAAAGAATGCAGGACACCCTTGACCTCAGCCTCAAGTGTTCCTGAAAGTAAATTGCAGTAGCTATGCCTGTGTTTGTAGGGTTCAGCTAAGTCACTACCCAGTTAAAATAAATGCCTGCTTTTCATTAGATTTGGTGAAATCACTAATGATGCCTGTAGACTAAAAAATTACCATCCATTTATCTGAGAAAAATAGTCATAGATTGGTGGGTATTAGAACACCTGAAATGACCATCTGCTTGTTCTATTTGAATCCAGATGACCAGGAAAAAGTCAAAGTCCATGATGGATAAACTTTCTCCCTTTGGCTGTTTTAACTGTTGTACAGAACAGAATTTAGGGCATTGTTTTTTATTATTAAAATGCTACAACAAAGATAATCAGAGTAACATCCCATGCTGTGATGAAGTAGTGAAGAGAGCAAAGAAATTAAAACAATAATTGAAAAATCTGGAGAGCTATGACTCCTTTTTATTAGAGGTGCTATGGACTGTGTGCCAACAAGGTTGCAGACTGAAGTGGAATCTCTCACCCTGTCCATGTACACTGTCATTCATCCTGTCAGCTCATTCCCCAACGTGACCCCAGAGATACTCATTAAATAAAGGGGTCTTAAGCGACAAGATGGTGAAAAGAAGACAAAAAGAAATAAACCAGTTTCAGTGAGCTGAAAATTTGAAACTGTGCTAAGGAGATCTGCCATCTGGGATGTTGGAATGCAAAGAAAAGGAGCATTTGGAATTGGGAATATGAGTCTAGTATGGGTCTAGTATGGATTCATCACTCTTCTTCAAGCCAGCATATTCTATTTCCTGTAACTTCATAAGCAAGGATCAGAATTCATCAGTCAAACCTCAACAATGTCCTTGTTTCCAGCATGGCAGGAGAATAACGTGGATTTATTTTGCTTCAGCCTTTGCTCTTTAGTCTCCCTGCAGGGACATTCCCTCTAGAAGCAGAACACACATTATACCCTACACAGCCACAACAACTGCCCCAAACAGCCAAGCATTTTTGAGAGTAGCAGTAGATCCTTGCAGGTTTTAAAGAGGATATTTTTGTCACTGTAGAGGTGTGCATATGTAGATGAAAGGAAGAGAGAAGCCCCGCCAAGTCTTACTCATCTGATGGCAGACAATTTCTTCACCCTGCACCTATTTTAAGACAGCTTTTAAAAGTATCTGTACCTACAAAGAAATAGACAGTGTGTATTTCAAGGAGACATTTAGAATCACACAGTTTGGCAGCAGAAAATGGAGTAGAAATTTCTCTGCCCAAAGAGTGGATGGCCTTTCAATAAATCTTTAGAAACAAACACCTCCGTGACCTTGGATTTGAGTGTAGAAAAATTCTGCTCTGCATAGGATTATCTGTTAAACATATGTTATGCCTAAAGTAGGGCACTGAACTCCAAACAAACAGCAAGTAAGAAGGAATTACCTGACATTTGTTATTTCTGTGTTTTGACAGAATAATTAGAAGAGCACTTCCTTGAGGTATTCAGAGCCTGTTTCTCCTGCCCTACCACTAGGAGTTTAAATTTTCTGTTTATCCTATCTATAAATATCTATATACCTATATATCTATATATATGATATATATCTGCATCTACAAATCCTATCTATCCATGTCATGACAGGTCCAGAAGAATTTGAGACTTCACTGTCTCATCCCAAAATGAGCCTGCACGAGTGACTCTGCGTTTGCCTGGGCAGCCCGCACAGCAGAGGCTGATCCCCATCTCAAACAGCCAGGAGGGCAGCACGTTGATGCTTCCCTGAGCCAGTGAGGCATGAAACAAGGAGGATCAACAATAAAAATCGTGCCACCTTGCCAATTCTGGCCTGTTCTTTCCTAATGTACCCAGCAGTAAAACTGAAGAGCTAAACATATCAGTTGTTTTTCCCTGTTCTGAGCATAGAGCACATATTAACAAAGAACAAATTATTCTATTTTTTCATCATTCCTTGAGAAATGAAGCATAACTGTGTGCTATCACAATGGTTTATTTGCTGTGGCATTCAGTTCAGAATGTTCCTTTAAAAATTTTATAGCTGCATTAAAGGGAGTCCTTGTGAGGAGAAGGAGACTGGCTGGAAGAACCGAGGTGAGCAGAGTTTCAGGCTGTGTCAAGGCTACAGATTTCTGCCAGCATCACTGTAATGGTTGTGGATAAATACTAGTTAAATCCCTGCTATTGCAAAAGTTCACTCAAATACTCATAATCTAAATCTACTGACCAGCATAAAGTGCAGCAACTCCATCATGATGTTATCCTGGGAAAGAGTTTGTACTACAGGTATAGACCTTGTACACAAAACCAGAGACTGATACATGTTTTAACTTGTGTGGAATAGCTGTTCATTTCATTCATGCTTTTTAACCCCCAACTCTAAAAGTTTGGCTTCTCTAACTCAGTAAAATCAATTCTTCAAAGAAATTCAGAAAAATGATACCTGGCAGGTCAGAAAAGCACAACAAACCTGACAGATATTCAACAAACTGGATTAGCAAATGCTTAACTTGCCACCTTACTGCCTGTAGTACTTCTTCCCCTGTAAATCAGGCTGCAGGAGGACACAGCAGGAGGAAGTGGTGCACAGAGAGGTCAGAGGGATGCTGAATCAGAGCTGCCCAGCCATCAGCAGAGCTGGTACCATCCCTGCTCGCAGCAGCGCCAGACTGACTCATCCTCAGCAGGACCGAATGTCTCCGTACCTGCAGCCTGGTTCCCATCCATCACCTGCAGAGTCTGCCCCAGGATAACTGAGACACCTCTGCACTGATTTTCCATCCAAGAGGGGCTTGGCTTTGAGCGCTGCCGATGGTGACTTTGCAGAGGCTGATTTACCAGGGATCTAAAGCACCAAGTTCACCACTTTTAATTCGCACCATGAACGCAGTAAATGATTTATTACTGTCACCCACATTGATTTCTCTATTGCTACAAAGTCAGTAAAAAACTTGGAAAAGTCCTTAATTGAATTTTAGGCAAATCTGAATTTCCCTTCTCTAAAAAATTTGGATAAACAGCTACATTCAGTATTTTTAGTGTTACCTTATCACAAAACCACTTAAAAGGATTAATTTGAGACTACAGTCTGCCTGGAATGTTTTGGGGTTTTTTTTCACATTTAAGGTTTTACAGAATACTGCTTAAGAACTCCTGACTAGACAAATTCACTTAAAGATATTTTCAGTTTCTGTGAAGGATTTTCTGAACTTCAGCTATAACATATTTCTGGATTCGTTTCACCCTTTGTCAGCTGCAACTCCCATGTCTACAATAAAAGGCTGGGCCTCTCAGGTAGAGGTATTTATATGATTCTATTCTCTATGGACTGGCTTCACTAGATACTAAAATACCTGGAAGCCTTTAGATACAATGGAAGAACACCAATAAAGTAACTGGAAATGTGTTTTTAATAAACTGATTCTAAATTTCCTTATATGCATCATAAGCTCTTGTATCCCCAAGAGGGCTTATTAGATACAGATAAAATGTTTTAGAAAATTCCTATCACCTAACTACTTTAAGCTGCATTAATCATTTTAAATTCCACCCAAATCATGAGCAAAAAGTCTGCGCTCATTTAATGAATATAAATGCTTTCACTTCCTTAACTAAATTTCTTGGGCTGAAGTTTTACAAACATTTAATGGGAGATGTTCACAGAAAATCTATTAAACAAATAAAAGGTTGCATGTGCAAATTTCCTGTGCAGTATGCTGTGTGGAAATTCATCCCCTTTATTACTTAGCATTTTCTTTTCAAATATCAGGGCTGGATTTTAAATACTTAAAAGTCATTCTTTCAATACTTTGGATTTATTTTTTTAAATTTCATTACTTATAATATTTCTGAAAAAGTATTTCCTTGCAAATCACTCCAAGTCTTCCCTAG